>CABHPR010152179.1:0-16755 GCA_902168415.1 Peromyscus melanophrys | reverse complement strand
TAAGCTGCCATGTGGGTGCTGGGAATTGAACCTGGGTCCTCTGGCAGAGCAGCCAGGGCTCTTAACCACTGAGCCATCTCTCTAGCCCAAGTAGATCCTTTTTATCTTAAAGATTTATCAAGAACTGATGGATTAATAGGTCAAGAAAGTAAAGCAGACCTGTGGAGATATAAACGGAGTTCATTCTTGTGCCTGCTGTAGGCTTTGGTTCTCTCTCTTCCAATTTGGAAGAACGATAAAATAATCTCTGTGGTATTTTCTAGCTAAGAAAATTTGTGTCTATCATTCATATTTCTTTGGCCAATTAGTATTAATACCACCCATTTTGGTTCTATGTTTGAAGATAAATGTTTTAAAATTATTTATATAATTGATTTTTTTTATCTCTACGGAACCATAAGCTGAAAAAAAAACAAAACAAAACAAACCTGAGACTCCTAGAGACTAGACAATACACAGACCTGTGCTGTACCCTGGCTTGGCCTAACTGGTCCTAAGAGCTACACTTTCCACTCTAAATACTCTCTGACCATTTCTAATTATGTAGCAGAAAGCCACCCTGTATGTGACTTGTCATCAACACGGCCCTCTCAGGCCTGTGAATCCAGCCGGTGCCTCTTGTCACTTCCCCTGATTCCATGAACTCTGTCACCTCATCCAAAGCTGAGACAGGAACTCCACACACCCCTGGGCCCCAAACTCCTTCCTCACCAGTACCAGCTCCGCCTGCAGCCTCATTGGTTGTATACGGTTCCCTCACTGGCTCGCTGCTTCTTTATCAACGTTCTAGCCAAGGGAACTGTTGGTACTTGTTCTGGTGGATCTTTTCCTTAGATTTCTTCATCCTTGAGATGAACTGCACTATTGATCTATGCAAATTCATATGTGGTTTCTCGTTCCACATTTTGGTGATTATTACTAGCCTGCCTTTAGAGATTTGGGGGGGAGGGGCTCTGAATTCCCTCCCTAAAGCATAATAATGGTCTCGTTATGGGCAGGTGTGTTTAACAGTCTCAGAAAAAGAGTTTGGGGAGGTCAAGTCAGATCTACAGGAAAAGTTTTGAGACAGTGGCCAAATGTAACAGTTTCCACGTTTAGGATTAAATCGGCTTTATCTGTATTCCAAATAATTATGAGTGTTTAAGTAAACAATTATAATATTACTTGACGTGTGATATGCACAATCTAGAATGTGCTAATTTACTTAATTAACTTAATTAACACATTCTGAATTAAGATCAAGATGTCTAATGTTGTTACTCAATAATGACTTAATAACTCTGACCCACCAAATCAATACTCTCTTTCTTGTAAGTATTCCTGATGAATAATTGAAAAGTGGAAACCAGGTCTGGTGGTGCAGGGCTGTAACCCCAGCTACTTGGGTGGCTGAAGCATGAGAATTACAAGTTTGAGACCTGCTTGGTCTACAGAGTGAGCCCAAGCCAGCCTGGGCAACTTCAGTGAGACCCTGTCTCAAAAATAAAAAGGAAAATATGAGGCTGGAATTCAGGGAGAGTGTCTGCTTGGCACCTGTGCTGACCTACCTTTGATTCTCAGTGGAAAGAAAGAAAATAAAAGTAAACTCTTTTGTGACATATTTTTCTCCAAAATCCAATGAATCAATTATATAAAACTCTAAAAATGTAAAGTTTTAAGAAACAAAAATGGTTAATAAATCCTTTATTTAACGGCCAAGAGACTTCTGTGCTAAAAACTTGAATACTTGAAGCACAAAGCAATTTTTTTAAAGACTTTGGAGACACATCTGTTTGAAGAAAAAGGAACAAAAATTTAGAGTTCCTTTGAACAACAACAACAAAAACAAAAACCTGAGATTATTTGTGCTTAACTGTTTGCACTTGACGGCACCTGCAGAGCAGGTGCAGAAATACCATATCATAAAGGGCTGTGCGTTTTATTTTTGCTCCAGATTGTTACTTACAGGAGCCCAAAAACGTTACTTTGAAAAATTATCAATTTACTGTGACAGATATGCTGAGCAAATTCCAGTAACCTTTGTGCTTGGTAAGTATAGGTCACACGCAGAATGCAGCCACACCGCTGTCTCCGTGAGATGACACATGACTGCATGGGCGCTTCCGGGCTGAGAGGCATGCCGGGAAAGCCAATGCTTGCAAGGGCACGTGGCCGTCCCTAAAGTTTGCCTTCAGGGCTGCTTCTGCTAAATTAACATCCCACAGTTTGAGGTCATGATCTGCTATCGGACAGTTGAGCTTTCTCTTCACTAACCCTCCACTTTGGCAGTCAATATTTCAGTTCTAATACCCACTTACTGGGTGCCCCTCACCTTGCCAGGCACCTAGGACATTTCCCCCGTTCTTGGAGGGGCAAAATCGTAAGGTATGGATGATAACATCCTTCCAGATCTCGAACCCCTAAAAAAGGCTAAAGTTCTGCTGAAAGTGTGTCCGTTGAGGTGTCTGCTGTAAGAAACTGTCCGGTTACCCCCACAGGGTTCTATGTCACTCTGGTAGTGAACCGATGGTGGAACCAGTTTGTGAATCTGCCTTGGCCGGACAGGCTCATGTTCCTCATCTCCAGCAGTGTCCACGGGAGCGACCAGCACGGGCGCCTGCTCAGAAGGACGCTGATGCGCTACGTCAACCTCACGTCCCTGCTCATCTTCCGCTCCGTGAGCACAGCGGTGTACAAAAGGTTTCCGACCATGGACCACGTGGTCGAAGCAGGTACTGTGCGCGCTTCCTTCTCGTGGGCTCTTGTCAAGATCGGGTGTCTCTCAGACCTGGGAACCACCAAAATACTCTAGAAAGCACCTAAGTGTACTCATTCAAGAAATGTTTATGGGTTGCCTCCTGTGTGCCAGAAGAAATCTGTTTTTTTTCTTTTTCTTTTTTTTTTCTTTTTTTTTGTTTTTTGTTTTTTGTTTTTTGATTTTTTGAGACAAGCTTAAAGATGCTTTTCTTATTATTTTTCTTTGGTGGTAGTGCTCAGGATTGAACCCAGGGCCTTGGTTATGCTAGGCAAATACTCTACCACTGAGCTACATCCTCAGAAGAGTTCGTAAAGGGCAAAGAGGAGTAAGGTATGATTCCTGCCCTCAAGAAGTTTACTCTGGAGGTAGAGGAGAAAAGTAGTCGAAAGTCAAGATGTCTTGAGATAAGTACAGTGATGATGATGATCACAATCGTCCAAGCAACCTTTCGTATGTATTACCTTACAGTTTTCCAGTGTCGTATGGCCACTGTGTTTATTTTGTTCTGAGTTTTTTGCTTTGTTTTGTCTTTTGTTGTTGTTTTTGAGACAGGTTATCACTAGGTAGCCCAAGCTGGCCCTGAACTCACTGCAATCCTCCTGCCGTAGCCTCCCTGGGAGTAGGATTACAGATGTGAGTCACCGCGCCTAGTTTATAGCTGTTTTAGATAGGTTCCAAGACACCATGAAAACAGTAAAGGGCAGATTTAAAGAGACTGATTACAAGCTGTGCAACGCAATTAAGATTCAGACTCCGAAACGTTATGATGGCATGCGTCTTGGAGCACCATCGGTTCTGGAAGGAGTCTGTCTGTCAGTGTTCATCCAGGTAAACCCTCCTCCCCAGATGCGGTCGTCAAAGGCTCTCTCAGTGTGGGCCTCTCATCTCTCCAGTGCTTCATAGGAGAGGTAGACATAGGAGTTCTATCTGGGTGCTTGGGTCTAGCGTGCCGAAAGTGAGTCACGTGTGAAGGACGGTTCTCTTTGCTGTGTAAATATTTGACACAGAAGCTGTAAAACCGGCCTTCAGTGGCGGGAGGACTGAGTGAGGTCATTCTTGGCCCACAGTGACGATCTGAGAACTTGGAAGGATTCCGCCTTCATTTAGGCTACAGTCTCGAATCAAATCGTAGGCTTGTTTCCTTTTTCCTCCAAAAAGAATATTGTTCGTTTTTTAATTTGTTGTTGTTGCTGTTGTGTGTGTTTATGGGAGACATAGATAATAACTAAGTATAGCATAAGGGTTGGGATTCTGACTCCTCCACTGTCCACTAGTTACATGATGTTGTTTAGGTACTTAGCCTTTCTGTGCCTCAGTTTCTTCATCTATAAAATGGGCTTATGCTACACCTATGTTTTTTGTTTGTTTGTTGGTTGGTTGGTCGGTTGGTTTTTCGAGATACGGTTTCTCTGTGTAGCTTTGGTGCCTGTCCTGGAGCTTACTTTGTAGACCAGGCTGGCCTCGAACTCACAAAGATCCGCCTGGCTCTGCCTCCTGAGTGCTGGGATCAAAGGCGTGCACTGCTGCCACCACCGCCGCCACCACCACCTGGCCGATAGCATCTATGTTATAGACCTTGTAGATTCACTGTGAGAACGAAGTAAGTTAATGGTCACAAAGTGCTCAGAGCAATTCCTAGCACCCGGCAAGTGGTATGCCATTTCTTACCACTATACAGGAATCATCTAGAACAGCATGGCACAGCATTTGGGTCACTACTGAAGACTCCTTGTGTCCATGACATCCCAGGTCTTTTTGATCTATTTTCACCATGAGATGGAGAAAGTTGAGGTGGGGAAAGAAAGCAAGGGTGTATGTGAGGAAGTGGTGGGGTGCAAGGGATCAGTGGAGGGTCCAAGCAGAAGTCTGAGTAGCCTGGCAAACATTCAGGTGTGCTGTGTGTAACACCGGGAACCAAAACCAAATTAACCGCCCGCTGCCCTCCGAAGGTAAAAAGTAGGATACTGCTTCAGAATAACTAACCTGAAACGTTCCTTGGCAACTTCAGTTTCTGACCCTAATACATAAAGAATAAAGATATGAAGAAGGACCTGCTCTGAAGGAAGGTAGAAAAGCCGCAAACAGGGAAAGTTTGGGTGAACCAGTGCTACTTCTCTAGTTCTGACACATTCTGGCACAGAAGGGCTCTGGTCAGCCTCATTCTCAAAGCAAATCGCAGCCTCTTAGCTCTGTGTTAAAAGAGCATCCGGAGGAGCCGGGCCAGCCACCAATAGAGAGGATTTTGGGGCCTCTGGTCAGACCTGAGCTCCCAGGGCTGAACTGAGCCTGGGTCTGCAGGCACGTGAGCAAACGGGGGTAAGCAGGAGAGTGGTGTGACTTCATTTCCTTTGAGTGTGTTATTCACAGCACACTTGTACAAATGGCTGCCATGCACACGCAATCAGGCTTTTTCCTTTCTAAGGTATCTGGGATGTCGGATATTACTTCTCTCCCCACTATCCATACCCTTACCATTGCAAGGGAGTCTGAAAAACAAGAGCCATTCACTCACTGGTGTGGATTTAAAGTCGTGTGTCTGAAACCACAATCCACAGACCCACAGACCTCGGCATTTGGCCGTTCACTTAAAGTGCATTGGACTCCACTTTGAATCTACTGGATCAAAAAACTTGAACCCTTAGAAGTGCTGCTTAGACCCCTTCCATTAAACATGCCTCCGTGTCTCTCCTTCCCTCTCTGGAGTTTAAGACAGTCTCCTCACACAGGAGTCCTTCTGCCTCAGCCTCCCTGGTGCAGGGAATCAAAAGCGTGTGTCACCATTCTTGGCCCCCTGTCATTTTTCACACGGTGAACTTGAAAAGTACTGAATGGTTTGAGGGATGCTTTAAAAACAAAACCAAACAAAAGAACAAACACTTCTTTTTCTGATTCCCCGGGAAAAAAAAAAAAAAAAAAAGAAGGGAGGGGATTCCAGTCATTTCTACTAACCGGGTACCAACAACAAAGACGGAGTAGATTCAGACTGGGCTGACCAGCAACTGCAGCCGGTTAAGGTGTGCCCTTGGGCAGAGTTTGAGTCACCTGTTTGTGCATACCACGCATAGTTCTGGCTTAAAATTTTTATTTAGTTCCTTTGGGCTGGCTGAAGGAGACAGATCTGAGAGAGATCGGATGGAGCCAAAATCTTTCTTAGGGCCCATGAGCCTATGACTCACAACCTCCATTAAAAGGCCTTGTTTGTCCTGAGGCAGGGGTCTAATACTGGGGACTGCGGCAAAAGGATTGTCCCAAGTTCAAGGCCAACCTGAGCCACAGTGTGAGTTCCTGGCCAGACAGGACTACACCTCAAAAGACAAAACAAAAATAAAAGGGGGGTGTGTGGGGGGGGGGACTCTTCTTGAACCTTTGTGTGTGTGTGTGGTTTTTTTTTTTTTTTTTTTATAAAAGGGGCAGAGGACATGGCTTGTGCTCCGAAGAATGTAAATTTGTGCACAGCGTGTGTACGATATCAGGCCTGTGTGTCAGGTGCAAAGGTTCCAAGCCACTGAGCTGCAGGAACAGCCCCAGAGCCCAGCGTTTCCTGCTGCCCCGGCCAGCACCCTCCGTCTATGGCAGCAGCGCTGACTCACGCAGTGTCTGGCTCCTTCCCCCGTGGAGAGGGCTGACTCAGTCTCATCCAGGCTCTGTTTCCAAGTTGTCCCGCTGGACACCTGCCTCCCTCACTCCCTGACTGGTTTTTGCCTGTGCCAGGGTTTCTGGGAAGAATAGGAAGTTGGAGAGGGTGGAAAATGTTTGGCAGGTGTCCTGAGTCCAGAGCCAGGGCACCTAATCCCTGCCTAAGGGGATAGAGGACTCATAACTATGCCACTACCCTGCACTAAGGGGACAAAATAAGTGGGCAATGTTAAGGACACACACACTCCTCCCCCCCACACACACACACATATACACACACGTACACACACACACACACACACACATCTAAACACACACACATACACACATTATCTACTGACTACCCTACTTAAAATCACCCGTAAGAAATAGTATGTATCTAGAAGTTGAGTACGCATCAGCTACTGATAAAAACCAATGCTGAAAGATGTCAGTGTATCTAACAAGCCCCTACAGACAGTGGTGAGCGGTCCCGGAATCACAGGCTGCCAGATACTGAGATTTAAGACTGGGTCCTCCAAAGCTCTTCGCCCAACTGCTTCGCCGGGGCTCTTGCCTGCACAGCCCCTGTGAGGGGCAGGAGGAGGCAGGTGAGAGGGTAGGAGGGTGGAGAGCAGCAAGCCTGGACCTTCTCTGCTGGTCTCTGAACGTCCTTTGTTTTTTAATGAAACAGTCAAATTCTATCATTCGGAGGCATGGAAAAACCACGCTGCGTGCTTCCCGGGAAGATAGATCTGATTCTTTGCCATCGGGGTTAAATTTCTCAAATTAAAAATAAAAAGCTTTCTATTTCTACTTATACTAAAAATTGAACTCAAAATAAGTCAGTTATGCTGGAAAGTCGCTGAAGTGTGGGCCGTCCATATTTATCAGAGGGACTGCCAGAGAGGCTCATTGTGCCTGTTGACTCTGAACTCGTTCTGGAAAATCCTAGCCATTCCGATCACCTGCCCTGGAAAACGTCACTCACTCCAAGCCAAGTGCATAATCCTGGATCTTTGCTAACTCGGGGGTCATGACCTTAGTTGACGGTTTATATTTTAGAACCAAGTGGAATCCAAATCTTTTACCCAATACTTCACAAGTATCAGAGAAGAAAATAGTTCTCGGCAAAAATTGCTCATCAGGAGCGCAGAGACGGGAATAGAAAATTACAGACCTAACCTAAAAGAGCCAGCGATAAAGCTCCCAATGACTCTCAGGCATTCGCTCATTCCGTAAAGCTTCCTCGGGGTGGGAATGCAGTTGGTTGGCAGAGAGCCCTGCCCAGTGTGCACAAAGCTCTGGTTCTAATCCCCAGCTCTGAAGAAAGCCAGACAGGGAGGCTTGTGCCCTTAATCTCAGCGCTGGGCAAGTACAGACAAACCAGGAGTTCAAGGTTGTCTTCAGCTACATTGCAAGTTTGAGGCTGGCCTTGGGCACATGAGAGCCTGTCTTAAAGGAAAGGTAATTAATTAATTAATTGATTGATTAATTAATTAATTAAAAAATAAGAGAATGGAAAGATGGCCTGGTGATTAAAAACACTTGCTGTTCTTTTGGAGGACCTGGGTTTGATTCTCAGCACCACATGGCTGCTCACAAATGTCTGTAAGTCAGTCTAGTTCTCCCTAGAGAATCCAGCACCCTCTTCTGGATTTCTTGGGCACCAGACATGCACACTGTGCACATACATACATATAGGCAAGAATTTATACACCTAGATAAATATAAACAAATGCATAAATAAATCTTTTTTTTTTTTAAGTAAAACTAAAGCCGAATTGAGTGCACATCGTATGCCAGTCTCTGTGCTGAGCAACAGGAATAAAAATGTAAGAACAAACATAATGGTCCCTGTCCTCAAGGATCAGTAACAATTACCATAAATTTTGCCCTGCACAAACCATCTTCAGAGGCCAGCACAAATGCATTTACAGCTGGACTTCATGTCTCCATATTGTATTTCTCTCTCTACCTCCGAAGTGAATATTTTCCTTTTGTACTCAGTAAGAACATTAAGCATGATAACCTTTTTTTTTTTTAAAGGTCCCTTTTACTTTTCTTTCTTTTTATTTTTTATTTTTGGCAGCAGTGGCAGGGTGGGGGGGTAGGAGTGGGGTTTTGAGACAGGTTTTCTCTGTGTAAGAGCTCTGGCTATCCTGGAACTCACTCTGTAGACCAGGCTGGCCTCAAAAATCACAGAGATCCACCTGGCTCTGCCTCCCAAGTGTGCGCCACCACTGCCTGGTTCGTTTACTCTTCTTAAAGCCCTGGAACCTTAACCAAAGTCCCTGGGCCTTCTCTTGAGACTGGTGGAGCCCTGGTGAGACTGCACTGGAGTTTTCAGTTACTGATTCACATGGTATAAATTGCAAGTGAGCGCTGGGTTGCCAAGTGGCTGGTGAGTAGAAGAAGCCCTGACTTAAGATGTGCTGGCTGCAAGGTTAGCCCATTTGTGTTTCTGGTCTAGCCAGATCACATAATCCAGGATCTTTCCCTGAGAAGAGCGCTCGGATTTTGTGTATTTACTCCTGCCCTTCAGCCTGCTGTCATTTTCTTGGGTGTGTTCCTGGTTCTCAGGATCCTTGGGCTGTTTAAGTGTCCTGGTGTCCTGTGTCGGAGGAGAGACGGCCAAAGGGACCGTGGTATTCACCCCTGCGCCAGCTTCCTCCATGGGCTGAACTTCTAGAGGCTGAGTCAGTGACTCCTGTATTCTCACATGATGAGCCGGAACAGACAGAATGTCATCCTGTGAGAGGAACTTGGCTCACTGTGTGCACCTCTTTATCCACTCGGGAGGCAAAGTGCAAGGCGGAACTGGCTGCCACCACTAGCCAGCCTCCCTGGGCCAGTGGCTGGAATGAAAGTCTACCTGTCCAGTATTTCTAAAGTATGATCGCTGTCATTGAATTGTCAAGAGATTTTTGTTTTCTTTTTTGTTTGTTTTTTGTTTTGTTTTTTGTTTTTTGAGACAAGGTTTCTCTGTGTAGTTTTGGTGCCTGTCCTGGATCTCGCTCTGTAGACCAGGCTGGCCTCGAACACGCAGAGATCCGCCTGGCTCTGCCTCCCGAGTGCTGGGATTAAAGGCGTGCACCACCGCTGCCCGGCTTCTTTTTCTTTTTTTAAGACAGGGTTTTACTGTGTGTCCCAGGCATTTGCCACCATGCCAAGCCAGGTTCTTTTTGTACATGTCTGTTTGCTTGCTGGTTTGTTTTGAAACAGAACCCTGCAGTACAGTCTGGGTTAGCCTGGATATGTCGCCCAGGCTGACCTGAATCTCATGGCAGTTGCAAGTTGCCACAGCTCTGTTCAGTCAAGCAAATGAAATTCAGGGGCGCCCTCTTAGGCAAGGGGCTAAAAGCACTAATTGCTTGCGTGTATGTTATTTCGTGTGTGTGTGTGTGTGTGTGTGTGTGTGTGTGTGTGTGTGTGTGTGTGTGAGAGAGAGAGAGAGAGAGAGAGAGAGAGAGAGAGAGAGAGAGAGAGAGAGAGAGAGATTGAGATTGAATAAAATGCAATGACCTGCCAAATAGAATATCCACTTCAGAATGGAGAGATGGGTGAGTGCAGATATTCTGGTAATATCAGGGAAATAAAGGAATAATTCTCCTCAGCTGGTATTGCCACCTCAAAAGCTGATTTTTACTCTCTTGTATCCTATTCCAGGCTTCTGATCGATGGGCTGTAACTCACTGTTGCGTTCATGTTCTTAACTCATTTTTAAAACTTCTGAGCATCCTTTTTAGTGGGATTAAATGGGGGGACACGGGATAGAATAGAAACGATACTATCTTGTATAGTAATCAGTGAACGCATAATGTAGAAGAAATGACAGTTATTTTTTGAACCACATTTGTCTCACTGTGGCTCACGATCTGATGTGTTGCCCTGCACAACCATGTCGTGATATGATTCTATCTCTGCCTCAATCTCACTTCGCATCTCCTCAACGGAGATTTCGAAGCTTCTCCCATTATATTCAAAGGGCACCTTTAGTTGAAGAGGTGCCTCTGTTATATGCATTTGGAAATGAGTCAGAGATGCTGGACTCTTCTTGAAAGAGCTGTCCCGAGGAGGCTGGGACACTGGCCGCACAGCTTTCTCTTAGAGGAGAACTGGTGTTAAACCAGTCCTGCCTTTGAGCTTGGAGCTGCACAGCTGTGGTCCTTCTGCTAACAGAGCCTCTCTGGAAGGCCAAAGACACCTGCCCCTGCTTCAACCAGAGGAAAATCAGGCTCGCTCTACAGCAGATGGATCTGTGATGGCAGGGATCTTGCCTGTTAATGAATTTAATTAGTCCTTTTGGCTTAGAGACGTGACAAATTTGCCTTCCAGTAGCAAATCCTGCTCCACGGAACTGCAACTCAGGTTGTAAGTCAGTACAAGCGTCCATCTATAAGGATAGGTATATGGATATCTTACCCTGATCAGACATATTAAAGAAGGTTGTTTTGCACACGAGTAACATGAAAATCATTGGGCCGAGCTGAGCCAGCCGGAAAGAAAAGAGATCTCGAGAGATGTTCTAGGCCTATGCAGTAGCTTGCCAAACCAGACGTAGGGCCTGAAGGAGGGAGACGTGGCCACAGGGTGGTGGTAGACCGGCCAAACTGCAATTAATTTGTAATACAATTAAACCATAATACAGCATAGTGGTAACCGTAATGAATTTGCCTTAGATATGAGGATAATAATATTTTTTTAATATTAAGGCACTGGTGTCTAGTTACAGTGACCTGAGATGCTCATGAAGATGACATTACACTTCCTAACTAATGCCCCCTAAATGGATCTGACCACCACCCCCATCTAGAGCTTTTCTTGCAATCGACCATCAATTTAATTTCCAAAATCGGATTACTTTAGCTGTTTGAGCCAGCAGGGGATGGCTGGAGTCATTCTGATTGTGTACTCTTGGACGATGCATTAAGTTCTGCTTCTCCATTCATCTTCCCCAGCGCCTATTAAATTATCAATAACTTTGGGCTAGAAAAAAAAAACTTGAAAATCACCAGCTTTCTTCCCTCTCTGTGACCCCTCCAATCAATAAGCGTCCTTCCCAGAGCGCAGGACCCAGCTCTGGCTCTAACCAAGCCCTGGCTCTGCATATTTTCTTTCTGCTTAGCTGCCAAAAAGGGACTCGCTAACACGATTTGATCCACAATCCTAAGTAAAAAATAACCAGATACAAAGTTGTTCTTTGGCCAAATTACAGAAATTGCAGCCAGTGTGTGAGTGGGGTCATTTGTTTTGTTTTGTTTTGTTTTTTAGAATTGCACTCTAAATCCCAAGAATCTAAGTGTTAGACAGTTGATGTGGAATGTCTGAGACAGGCTTCCAGTTAAAGGAGGGACAGCCGTGGAAAGCTTTTAGGCCTGGAGTGAGGAAGAAAAGCCAAATTCATCTATTAAGTGTTTTCAAAGCAGCAGAGAGTTTGTTCTTAAGCCGAATGTGTGTGGCGAGGGTCTTGGGACTCGGTTTGAGTTGCCCCAAAACACATGTTCCACAAAGAAGGGAAGATTCCATTGGTTACAGAATAAAGGAAGTTATAACCCAAGGTTAACTTCTTATAATAACATTTAATCATGCTTCGTAAGCCTGTTTTAAAAGACAAGGCAGATTATCTGGATCATGTACTGCATTAGTCAGGGTTCTCTAGAGTCACAGAACTTACAGAATGAACCTCTACATCTATAAAGGGAATTTATTGGAACGACTTACAGGCTGCAGTCCAGCTAATCCAACAATGGCTGGCTGTGAACAGAAAGTCTGAGATTCCGGTAGTCGCTCAGTCCACAAGGCTGGGTATCTCGGCTGGTCTTCAGTATAGTCTGGAATCCAGAGACGTTGGTTCCAATGCCAGTGAAGGAATGGATGTGCTAGCAAGGCGAGGGCCAGCAGGCCAAGAGCAAAAGCTTCCTTCTTCCATGTCCTTATGTAGACTTCCCGCAGAAGCTGTGGCCCAGATTAAAAGTATGTTTTCCCCACTCAAGATCCGGATCAAAGGTGTGTGTCTTCCTACCTCAAAGGTCTGGACTAGAAGTGGATTAATTTACTTCAAGCCAAGCAGAAAATCTCTCACAGGTGTGCCCTCCAGTTCTGGGTTGTGGTTAATTCCAGATGGAGTCAAGTTGACAACCAAGAATAGCCATCACATGTAACAACTTCGAGTTTTATTGAGAAACAAGAGCATAATAATTGGCCTTTTTTTTTTTAATTCCAGAAGAAGTACCATCCCCTAGGCATGGGCAGAACCTTAGCTAGCGTAAGTAAACTGGATATAATTCTGGTCTAGTGTCAAAGGTAAATATTGGTTCTGTAGCTATCACTATGTTTATTCCACACACTGAATCAACAGAACCTTCCTCCGTTAGGACACTGGTTTTCAAATGTTGCTTCATGTTAGATTTTCCTGCAGGTCTTTGTAAGCATGCCTGGTTCCCATTTCAGTAGGTCACCCAAGAAGACTTAGTGTGCCCCTACCTGACCCCACCCAGACCAGATGAAGCAGAACCTCTGGGGAGAAGATACCATTTCTAAAAGTATGGTATCCAAGGCATGGTAACAGCAGACCTGACTAGGGAACTCCTGCCGGCAGGTGGGGCCAGCCCTACCCAAATTTGCTAGGTGACAGGGGTGATTCTGAGAGCGAGGTCTTCTGTCTGGGAACTCGTTCTGGAGAACACTGGCCTGAGCCACACCAGATCTAGGAGACCTAGGGAACTCCACCGCTTGAGGAATGGATGACTATCAAAATGGTGTGTCTTGCTTCTTCCATGACATACTTTCTATTATAACACCACCTCTTAAGTCTTACATGCTAAGGAGGGATGATAGCTCAACATAGAACAACCAAATCTGTAAGCAGACAACAGACCCAGATGTAAATGCGTTGTATTAAGGCAAAGTTGGTTTTCATCAGAACTTCATTAGCAAATGATTACATTTTGGAGGCTAAAATAAGCCAAAATTAATATCTACTAAAATTAGTTTTCGGAATAATCTTTCATTCAGGAAATATAATTTAGATGAAATCAAAACATTTCGAAGCCACTAGAGAGAGGTAAAGGGTTAGGAACAAAGACAGTGATGTCAGCATTATTTCCAGTCACAACATTAGGACCAGGGCTGGGTATTTAGCTCAAGACATAGAGCACTTGCCTAGCATATGCAAGGTCCTGGGTTCAATCCCTAAGGTCCCCATGAAAAGGCTACTGTGGTTAAAAATTAGAAACAGCTTAAATGTCTATTCAAGGTGGAATTAATTAAATAAAACATTGTAAACAACTATTAATATTAGTAGAGAGCAGTCATTTAAATAACAATGCTACATATTCATTTTAACCTCTAATATACAAATAAAAATAGAAGTAAATTATAAATATGTATATAAATAAAAATAATCTGTGTTTAAGAAACAGATGTGTATGAACATCCATGAGATTTCTCTGGAATGTTATACAATAGAGTGGTCATAGCGATTTTCTCTAGGGAAAGAAACAAGGTTAGGGATGAAGGGAGGTTTATTTTCTCCATGAATATTCATTTGGCCTTTTTGGATATTTATATCACTTGAATTAATTAACCTTTATTTTTTAAAAAAGGTAAAAATCAAGCATAAACTGTAAGCTTTTAAAGTCCATTTTTTAAAACAAAACAAAACAAAAAAGAAGAAATAAAGTTCATTTCTTCATGCATAGATGTGGAGAGATGGCTTAGCGGTTAAGAGCACACACTCTTCTTGCAGAGGACCACAGTTCAGTTCTCAGCACCCAGTCTGATGCCTCTGGCTTCTGACGGCACCCACGCATATGTGCAAGCACACGCGTAATTAAAAGTAGTAAAAATAAATCCTCTTTCAAGGTTTTGTTATTAAATAAACTGCTACCTTGTACCTCTTCTTCCCTTGTGTGGGAAGAGAGGGAATGAAGGAGGAACCCAGATAAAGTGTCAGATACATTATTTCTTAGCACTAAGTGTGCTCAACTCTTCAACTCTTCAGGTATGTTTAGCATCCCAGGTAACACCTCCCCCCTCCTCCACCCCCCACGGGTGGGGCGTGCCTTTCGGATGTGTGGTGCCGGCTTCCAGCATGATAGACATGCGCTCTACCATGGAGCTCTATCCCCAGTATCATCTCGGTAAAGCAGATATTATTACAGAGGAAAACCCTGAGGCTCAGGGAGGTCTCTGGAAACTCAAGCTAATTGCATTTTATGCATACACATTTTGAAAATTTGTGCAAAATACTGTGGGGACTAAAAAAGACCAATGTAGTCCTTGCCTTTCATTATGTACAATGTCACTATACTACAAGTCAAGACTGAGCACCATACAGAAAATTTAAATTAGAGAAATCCCTGGGTGGGAGAAGGTAGGAATGAGAGATGGCTTCACAGAAAGGGGCCGTGATCAAGCAGGATGCCGACAGGATGAGGCGGAAGGAACAGCCTTGGGAATCACACGCAACTCTTTGCTCCGAGCTCTGTTATACACTCTTGAATTTTAGTCTCTTAACCCTTACAAAGTGTTATTGTGCCAAATCTTAGATTAATAAATCAAAATGTAAAGGAGAAATTTCCCTAGATATTCTAGATCAGGGCTCTTTTTTTTTTTAAGATTTATTTATTTATTATGTATACAGTGGTCTGTTTGCATGTATCCCTGCAGGCCAGAAGAGGGAGGGGGCTCTTAAAGTCTTTTGGCTCACCAACCTCCCTTTACAGGAGAAATATATATGAACACTTAGGCATATGGCGATATGAAATATATGTATAAAACCAAACAGTTACTGATAGTAAATTGTCAAGAAATTTGCTTGGGCTAGCAAGATGGCTCAGCAGGTAAATACTTTGCCAAGCCTGGCAACCTGAGCTCTATCCCCAGGATCTGTGGAAGGTGAAAGCTAACTCCTGGAAGCTGCTCTCTAAGTCCCACATGCGTGCTGTGGCATTGACACACATACACATATGAATAAATCTAATTTCAAAACTTTTACAATAGAAATTTATTTTAAGGCAATACTTTGATGTACATATAATTTGACTGGTTATTAAAAATGAATGAAATAATTCTAAAAGTGAAAGCAAGCCGAAGCTATGGCTCAGTTGGACTTCCTGCCTAACATGCACAAAGCCCTGGATTTGATCCTCAGCACCACATAAAAACAAACAAACAAACAAACAAATAAACCAACATGGCCACCGTGGCACCTGCCTGTAATACCAGTATGTGGGACACAGAGGCACAGGATGAGCTACATAGTGAGTTTGAGGTCAACTTGGGCTACACAAGACCCTGTCTCCAAAAAAAAAAAAAAAAAAAAAAAAAAGGTAGTGGAAGTAGAGAGATGGTTCAGTCGTTAAGAGCACTTTGCTGCTGTGTATGAGTTGAGGTCCTAGTACCCATGCAAGGTGGCTCACAAAAAACCTGTAACTACTTCCGGGGGTTCTGATGCCCCCTTCTGGCTACCATGCAAACTCATCTATACACATACATAAACCCACAGATAACACACTCATAAAGTAAAATTGTTTTTTTTTAAGAAAGAAAGCAAAGTTGCATATAAATGAAATGATATGCTTATTTATTTTTATATGCATAATTAATTATTGACCAAATATTTGATAGTGCATGACATCTTTGCCCCTTTCAGAGTTATTGGTATTCTGATTTTATAGACATCAATAAGAATGCCACTTCCAATAAATACATAGCATAAAACAGCAGAAGCATGTTTAGGGCCATTTCGGAAATTGTGGAAATGCTGTCCTAATCTGAAGGCAAATTCACTTAACATTTTTAAAATGAAACGAGTCAACAGTTCAAATGGCGATTTTAAAATCAAACACTCTAACGTAAAGCAATTCAAACATATACTAACTGGGTACTTAAATGCTGAGGAATGATCATAGGAAAATACTTTTGTTTTCTGTAATTAAACCATTATGTTTCTGTAAACGCAGAATACTTTATGTGGATAGTGAAGGCATTGCAATTCATAACACAAAACAGTCTTGAATCTGAGCCGAGATGTTAGATGCATCATCTGTTGGTGTTGCATGGCAACAAGTTATGCTCAGTGCAAAGTGCATATGTTGTGTGTTCAAAACCAAGGCACAGTGAGACACTTAATATGACATGGCTGTGCGTGGTCAGCAACACTTCAGATCATTATGTGTTTGATTTTTGAATTAAGTTTTGGTTACTGAATGTTCAGAAATCTGTTACCAAATAGTCCACAACCCACATTCAGCTATGTGACCCAAAGGAGGTTGTGTATCACATTTTGAGAATCTATGCCCCAGACTCATGTGTTTCCTTTTTTACCTTTGCTATCAGATTGCCAAGACGATGCATTACTTCACATAGCAATATATAATGTGTGTGCACTTTGTGTA
>CABHPR010152178.1:1955-30015 GCA_902168415.1 Peromyscus melanophrys | reverse complement strand
ACACACACACACACACACACACACACACACACACACACACACACACACCTTTATCTCTGTGTTAAGTTCTAGAGTGAAAAAACTATTAAAAGACATCAAAATAGTCATTGTCTCTGGGTGAGAGTGGGTAGGTGGGGTGCCAGGGAATTTCTGGGACATTAGAATAACATCTACAGTCATGAGATTAAGCAACTGTATGGACTTCTTAAAAATTTCTTATTTTTAATTTATGTGCATGACTGTCTGTATATAGGCATGTGCACTATATTCATACCTTGTACCCATAGAGGTCAGAAGAGGGCATGGGATCTATTGAAACTGGAGTTACAGGAGGTTGAGAAACACCATGTGGGTGTTGGGAACAGAACCCAGGTCCTTTGCAATAATAATAAGTACTCTTAACCACTGAACCGTATCTCTAGCCCCAAATGTATGAATTTTTATAGCTTATAATTTTGATCTATGCATTTTACTACATATCAATTGTGTGCCAATTTAAACTATTATTTTAAATATGCATAACAAACTTAAAACACATAAAGGTAAATCACACACATGAAAATAAAATATCTGACACATAAGGTTCACTTTAAAACAATGGAATATTAATTTTAACCACAGAATTGGCAACAGATTTAGGATATAACATGCATTGCTGGCAATGTGAGTGGGAAAATTAAATAAATAAATCCTCACAGCATGTTGAGAGAGATTAAACTGGTTTAACTTTTGTGGAAAGTCTCCGGTCTAGTTATTCTAGTTACTGGTATCCATTCAGAGAAAGTAAATTAGAGATGTGGATGAGATCAGTGTACAAGGAATCCTTTGAAGCATCATTTTTCATTAGGTGGCACTAGAAGCAACCTAAATGCCTAATAAGTACTAAGGAGAATACTTAGGAAACAGAGTATTAAATTCATTATAAGAAACTATGATATACATGAGACAAACACTGCAGTTACAAGGGAATTCACTACAGAACTGTCTCTGAATGACAGATCTATGGTTGTATCTCCACACTTCCATATTTTAAAAATGTTCCCAAAGTTTTTGCTCTTTAAGAATGAAAGTAAATCTCGATTCAAAAGACACAAAGTAAAAGTGAAAGACTAGTTGTGTGTGAAAACAGGTTATAAATGTGCCTCTAAACAGGAAAATCTTTATGGTCCTGCAACTCTTAGACAGGAAAGCAAGGTGAACATGATGTGTTCTTTAAAAAAATGAGGGAGGAGAGAGACGTACGCTAGGAATCACTCTTAACCTCTGATCTAGCTCTCCAGCCCCATGGTAAATTCTCTAACAGGAAGGAAATTCCATTCCAGATGGAAAGGAAACATTTCAAGAATCTTTCTCTATAATGTTTCTCTCTTGTTCCCTGATTCTGATTCTTTTTTTTTTTTTAACTTCTTCCTACTCTGCCAATGTCCTCTTTGGTTCTCTGTAGATGTAGACAGTGATCTGTGTTCTTTATCACTGTGGCAAGCATATGCCAAGCGACAGATCAGCCAAGCCATGTGTCCTTACGAGGATTTCTCAGAGTTAACAGATTTTCCACTTATGTGTCAGTTGCTTGACCATGTGTGGGTTTTGTCCTTTCTTATAAGTCCTATGTGGAATCTATAGGCATCTAATAAACAGTAATATTACTGAAAATTATTCAGCTGTGCCAGCAGAGCTGGTACTTTGTCCTCCACCACAGTTCCCAAAGAAAATGCAGGGGAAATAGCAGGAGAAAATGCAAGAAGTGTTTTTAGAAAATCAACAGTATTTACTCTTAAAATCAGGATTGAACTAGAGAGGAAGGTGTTTTGGTAGAGTTCTTGTCTAACATGCACAAAGCCCTGGGTTTGATCTGAAGCATTGCATTGACCTGACACTGTAGTAATTACACATTTGCAATCCTATTCTGGGGACTTGGAGGCAGGAAGATCAGAAGTTCAAGGTCATCCTTGCCTACATAATGAATTCAAGGCCGGCTACACTATATGAGCCCCTGTCTCAAAATGAAAATAAATAAAAATAGAAACTACTTAATATTTAGTCATTAATTTTTTAAACATTTAACTAAGTAATTCTCTAAGCAGGGCTCAAGAGACATAAAAATGCAGGACATAAAGAGAAGTCAAAGTCTTAAGATTTATTTGATTATCTACTGATGTGTATTTGTTTGTGTCTACATGTGTGTAAGTACATATGTGTGTACACATGCCCACAGAGGACAGAAGAGAGCATTGGATCCCCCTGGCACTGAAGTTGGAACTGTGAGCTGCTGGATGTTGCTGCTGGGAACCAAACCCTGATCCCCTGGAAATCAGCAAGCCCTGTCATCTGCTGACTCAGCTTTCCCGAGGTGTCAAATGATTTTTGTCTGAGTCTCACCCAGCACTGTTAGAGTTCAGACAGGAAGTGTCCTGTCAAAGGATATGCCTTGGAAGCACATGGTGTCCAATGAATGCCCTTCTCTTCAATTCTTTTTGTTCATGGCAACTATGAAGTGAGCAGCCTCCTCTACCACATGCTTCCAGCAGCACGATATTCAGTCCTCCTTCAGGTCCAAACCAATACAGCTGGAAATACATGGACTGAAGCCTCTGGAACAATGGGCCAAAGGAGACCTTTGTCGTTTTCCCCCATGTCATTTTCTTCATGTATTTTTGTCACAGGAACAGAAAACGAATAAAAACCCTTCCTATCCAAATGAACTAGATATAGCTCAAGCTTTAAACCTTGGGTCTTCCCGGAAAAAAGGGGGGGGGATAAAAATGTTTATTTCATAGGGATAAATAAAATATTTCTAGCCAAAAATTCAGCACTGAGAAAGACATAGAGGGAAGGGGGTACTAAATGTTAACCATCCTAAAGGATATGTTAACCTAACTTTAGGAATGCAGTGTCAAGCACATGGGGCACACATTTATGTTGGAAATAGATCCCAGAAGCAGGAAATGATACAAGATCCACTTTTTTGATGATCAGAGAAAGGAGGCCTACTTCCAGCTTAGCATTAGTTTGTACATGTGTTCACTGTGCTTTGACTCTGTCCAACGGGGCTATGGTTTCTGGGGCAGAATGGGAGTGGGGACACACTTCTTACCTTCTGTTGAACCTGCATATTTCTGAAGGTGTCAGTGACCATGTATAATTTCAGAGAGTAAAACCAACCAAGGTTATATGGCAGAGAAACTTGAAATCAGTCCAACCAAGCACTTAAAATTAGTTTTTTTATTTTAATTAATTGATTGATTGATTGATTGATTGATTGATTGATTTTTTTCAGGACAGGATTTCTCTGTGAAACAGTCCTGGCTATCCTGGAACTTACTCTGTAGATCAGGCTGGCCTCAAACTCACAGAGCTCCACCTGCCTCTGCCTCCTGAGTGCTGGAATTAAAGGCTTGAGCTACCAGCGAGAAGACATCAATGAAGATCTGAAGAAAAAGAGCAGTCACCTTGGACACAAGCCAGGCAAAATGAGAGGGCTTACCCAATGTATTAACTGTGGTACAATCAGAAAACCAACTGAGCTGAGGCTCCTGCCGAATTGTAGGTAGTTCCTACGTCACTCAGAATTGGGGTTGTCCTGCTTAGTTTATATTCTCAACATGACACCACCTACTGTCATCAGGGAAGAGAGACTTACGCTGAAGATCTGCACTTATCAAATTGGCTATGTCTGTGAAAGGTTCTCTTTGTAGGAGGGGTCAGGCCACTGCAGGCAGTACTGTGCCTGGGATGGATAAGAAAGGTAGCTGAGCAAGCAAGAGAACCCACCAGCAAGCAGCATTCCTCCACTGTTTCTGCTTCAGCCCCTGGCTTCAGTTCCTGCCCTGAATTCCTTCAATGATAGGATATGATCTGGAAATGCAAGATGAAACAAACTCTTTCCTTCCCAAGTTGCAATTGATCATGGTGTTATTTATCACATCAATAGGCAGCAAACTAGAAAACGAGTACAAATGAAATATGTTCACAACATGCAGGAATAGATCAGAAATGAGGTACTGTTGTTGCAAATATTGCAAAGTGACCACTTCTTCTCCTCAAGCCATAATGCAGAGCTCCCATGAGAAAGCACTTCACAAAGAGAATGTGCTGCAAGCCTGGAGTGCACCATTCGGCTCTGCCCTGTGCTAGTCACTGCTTGAACACCCCCAGTCTTTGAGGCTCTCAGCTTCAGTTTATAAATTTAAGGTTCCATGATAATTTCTCCATCAGGCTGAAGGGAGGCTAATCGGATACTAATGAGCCACTCCACAAGCTGCAAGCATTCTATTTCGTTGTTGTATACTGACAAATGTGGGTGATTATTTTCTTTCCCCTGTTAAGCTCCATGCATTAGAGAATTTTTAAGAGCCCTTTGCTGACGGAGTGAGGCCATTTAATTCCAGACAGAATTGGCCAATCGCTTCTTCATACAAGAATGCTTGCACTTCTGTCCTAAGGGGACACTTTGAACTCACTTCGGTGCGAGACAGGATCTAATGGCATCATGGAGGCAAAGCAGGAAATTGGGAGGATTGCCTGACTAGTCAGAGGGAAGAATGCTGTCCCAGAGGGCAGCAGGGAATATTCTCAGCTTTCTAAGGAAAAAAATAAAGCTTGCTCCTCAGTAACCAGAGGGGACTGGTTTGAGGACTCACCCTGCCCCCTGCAGGATATAGGAAGCCAGGGACCTGCAGCTTCCCTATGTGAATCTGTTAACATTCACACCTGACCTGCACATTCTCTTCTACACTTCAAAGTCTCTCTATGTTGCTTATGATACCTAATACATGCCTGGGCAAACCAGCGTTGTTCTCTATTGAGCACTGATAAGGGAAGGTCTGTAATTTGCAGTAGGGATGCAATTTTTTGGTGTGTGTGTTAAATGCATACAGACCCACAGATAAGAGGGCTGGCTGTAGGTTCTTGTCAGTCTTTGACCTTGAGAAACTGTGCATGGTGATCTGGTTTCATGGTACAAAGCTTAGCTTATAGGTTATAAAGCCAACTTACTGGACCACAGTGAAGACTTCTACAACAATGAACATGGACTATGCCTGGAGAGAATGGAAGGCTAGGGAAGATCTCACAGGAGAGAATGGAATACTGTGGAAGATCTCACAATGTTTCACATAAATGGTGGTATTATTTCTGATATGTGTGTAGACTTGTATATTCAAACACAGTGTAAATTTATTTCTTCTTGTTGATTAGAGACAAAAAGCAGCAGGTAAAATCCATTCCGAGAGTGGTGGGACATGCCTGTAATCTCAGACCTCAAGAAGGCAAGGGTTGAAGAAATGGCTCAGCAGTTCAAAGGGCTTGCTACTCTTTCAGAGGATTGGCATTCAGTCCCTAGCACCACTGGACTGTTTACAAGCACCTTAACTCTAGTTCCAAAGGAACCAACATCCTCTCTGGCCTCTTCAGGCACCTGCACACATGTGTTATATGCACAATCAGGCATACACATACACACACACACACACACACACACACACACACACACACACACGAATAAAAACAAGTCTTTTAAAAAGATGAGAAAGCTAAGCAACAATATGATGATTTTGAGTCAAGTGGACTGCATAGTGAGACACTGTGGTGGTGGTGGTGGTAGTGGTGGTGGTGGTGGTGGTGGTGGTGGTGGTGGTGGTGGTGGTGGTGGTGGTGGTGGTAGTAGTAGTAATGGTAAAAATCTACTCTACATTGAAGAAGACAACTGAAATTAACCCTCAAACCCCAGAGCCTGAGCCTACTGAACTTACACAGAATCAAAGAACTTCATGCAGAGGGAAAATTCATGTAAGTCACTTACAGATGGGAAATGAATCAAATATAGTTACCTCCCAAAATGTCAAGAGATTTAAGAGTTGAACCAATTTCCCCTTGACTTACAGTTGGGAGCTCATCCCACGGCATTGAGGACAGCCATGGCTTACCATGGGAATGAGACTCATCCCAAGCCTCCAGTCCATGTCCCTACCATGACAGAGGAGGGAGGAGTTCCCCTAGTCAGAGGACGGGATCTACCATGCTATGAGTTTCCCCTTGTCCACACATCCCTCAGGAAGTTATCGAGGCTGACATGCTTAGGACCCAAACTGCTCCTTTCATTCTCTCTGTCATTCCCCAGAGACCTCTTTAAGGCCACAGAGTTTGATGTTGCAGACAACATGGTATAAGAGATACCAGCTCTTGTGCCACTGTCAAGGTCAGGGTTCAAATCCACTAACTAATGGGCCCCAAGACTGTTCAGCCAAGTCCATCCCAGTCACAACTGTATCTTCAGCATCCTTTAGCTGATGTGAGTCCCTCAGATGTCTGAGCATGTTGGCTGTAAGGAGTAAGGGAAAGAAAAATGATGTGACGTCTGCTACTTAGAAATGGTGATCAAGTGACTTGGTAACTAAGGGTTCTCTTTCTCATTGGTTAAAATCAAAATGACAGAAACATGCAAAATGAAACCACACAGATCTGGGATCTGGCAGTACGAAGTACATGGGGAAAATCATTGTTGTTAGTGGTAGCTCTTTCCTCTTTCAGATCAGTGACTTAACTTTTCATTCAGGGGAGAAATGCTTTCTAAGGTAGCAGATACAGGACAGAAGAGAGAAACAGAAAGCTCATTTGGAGTGCTGCGGGTTTCCTTCACCTCCCCAACATCTATCACCACTTCCACAGCCCCCAGCAGTGGCCCCTGAGTCACCTTTGCGGAATCTCGGGGTTGATCAGAATTCTGTGTGGGAATCGCTCCCCTGGGCTGTGACCTTTTCCTCTTCCTGGCAGGATTACTTCGGAGGCTGAGATGGATGGTGATGCTGTGTAGGAAATGAGGCCCTGCAATGAGCACCTGTCAGAACGAAGCAATTACTAATCCCCCGGGAGCCAGAAGCCCATTGCTCACAAATGGCACCTACAGTGCGTCCTCAGAGCTGAAGAAAACATCGTGTCCTAGGAAGGAAGGCGATGGGTGTGGAAAGAACTTTAAAACAAGCCCTAAAACCTGGGGGAGTTAATGTCAGAGTCATGTGCAATGCTACTAAATTTCTGGAATTTATTGATTGCTCCACATCTAACAGCTTCCTCCAGGCACACATTTGCATATGGAAATGTGCCATGGTTTTTATTCATTCAGTTTCTTTCTTAATGTTAAATTAACTGGGCCAATAAACTGCAGGAAGTATTACTTGAAATCTGACTTCAATCACTATTAACATAAAATATTTAGGTGTGCATGGAAAGCATATTTCAGAGGGCTTGTCCCAGGGAGCAGCAAGCAGAAGGAAGAGGCAGAGCTTCCTGCCAGGTAGAGCAGGGCTGACTATGCTGTGCTAGGGCTGGCATGGGACCTTATGGGAGCAATGGAGACCAAACACCACGGGCTCTCAGAAAAGTCAGAGATTTTTGTGAGAGTAACTGATAATGTCTTTCCCCACTGAGAAGAACTGCAACGTGAGACAGTCATATCCATGAAGCCTCTCTGTCTTCCAAATGGGAATCTCATATCAGCTTCTAGGGACATTGTAGGGATGCAAGAAGGTATGAGGTAGAACGCCAGGGGGCTGGCCAGTCCAGCACTACAGTCACAGCTCATAGCCTCAGCATTTATCCTGATACTTCCACACTCTGCTTCCACCTGCTAGAGCTTCTCAGGCCATCAAGATGGCGTAAACATTCAGTGGCCAACTTTGAGAATTTTAATGAAAGATGAAGGGGGCAATCCTCCCATGATCCCTGGAGCAGCTTTCTGAAGAATCCAGCATTGGGTTAAACAGAGGTTAAATGGTCACATTTGTTAAAATTACTAGAGATAATGCCAATGACAGGGTCACATTCCAGCAGGAACTGACTCAATATTTGAATAAATCTATGGCTGTAATCAGCAGGAGGGATGGGGACCCTCTCACTGCGACTGAGGAGGGCTCTGGCAGGACCAGCTTCCTCAGGTGATCTGTGGGGCAGCATTGATCTGGGGCTTTTGAGGCACCGCCCAGCTCCTGTAGCCACTCCTCCTGGGTGTTTGTTCCCTTGGGTATGTTTGCTCTGTTTCCTGGAAATCTTATAAACCAGATCAGATAGCCCACCGTCCTGGGGTTTGCACTACAGAAAAAGGACAATACTGACACAGATTCTACAATGATCTGCCCTTCAAGGGTCTGAACCTTCCAAACCTCACATGCCAATCACATCCGTAAGTATTGTGACGGTCTCACCGTTAGCAGAAAACTAACATGTTACATGAAATGAAACTCACTTTTAAAGAAGCTTCGAAGTAGTGAATCACATTAATAACATAAACCTGTGGAGGAGAAGCACAAATCCCTGAGCTCCTTATCAAAAAAGAGAATTATCTTATTCAAAGGGGCAAGCATATGAAACCATTCCATTTTACAGATGAACACACTGAGGTGCTAAGATACTGGCCAATTGCCACAGTCATCTGTGCAGTTCATAGGAGCTGAGACCAGGATTCCAACCCATACAGCCTAATTCCAAACATCATCTACCCCTACCACACATAAAATACAGTAGGGACATAAAGGAAAACCAAATAATTTTACTAGGAAGTTTAATCCAGCAGTATCCATGTATCCATTCAACAAACATTCCTGGAATATATTCTAGATGTTAGATGTGGGGCTTATTCCACTTTGGAGTTCATGTAATACTAAGGAGGTAACAGTATTATGGTATTGAAAACAGAACTATCAAGAGAACAGCTTTTCTCCTGGAAGAAGGAGCATGGAAGTGGAGTGCTAATGGATAGCTAAGAGGCTTGTGATCAGGTAGGGCCATATCAGTCTTGTTTCAAAGAGCTTACAAAAAGTACCAAGTTGCAAAAGATGCAGACACTGCAAACCGGCATTCTGTGAAGAAGGGATCCACTCTGTGTCCTTCTGGAAGGAGCTGTCCTCAGTCCTGCCCTAAAGCATGCTTCCCCTGACCCAGGAGAGCAGATGGAGGACACGAGATAAAGAACATGGGTTTCATGCTGTCCTGCTTCTGTGTATCAATATCAGGTTTAACGTGACTTATCTGTCCCCTAATTTTATACCAAGCTCTCCCTATAGTTTAAGAGGAAAATCAGGCTATGCCCTAGAATCTAGCCAAGGTCAGGAAAGCAATTTATATCTGTATGAGCTGCAGAGGGTACCAAGAACTTTGGAGTTTTAAATCTTTCACAATTGGCATACAGCCTCATGAATCTTCTGGCATTATTAATTATCTTCTAGAAGGGAAAGAATTCAACTGATAGCATATAGAGTCCCTGTCGCTCACCTTTTAAGAAATGGATATTTTGCAATGCTAGCAACACATGTAATTTCTGTTTCTAGCTACAGAGGGTTTATATTTAAGTTGCATGAAGAACTAGTATTAGAATTCTGAGGAAGTATATAATCAAGTAATAACGTTTTGATTTATAATTTAGTAAGCAGATGCCCAGGGAGACTAAGTGACTTGTTTGGTTCCCAACCCCTCCTTAGAGCTCTTCCATCCACCAGCACTGAGAACACAAACCCTGTGCTCCAAACACCAGACCCACCACTTTTCAGTACCAGCTTTGCTGATGGTTTCTCTGCCTGAAACCTGGTCCCTCCCCCATTCTCCCTTCCCAGGGTCCTACTCATTTACATGTTGCCAAAGGTCCCAAGGAAGCATCTAACCCCTTGAGGAAAATCTAAATATCAAATAGTCTCTTTGACAGCCAGGAGAGTGTCTTATATACAGCAGGCTCTAGGGGAGGGACCAGGACTGGGGTGGGGGTGTGTGATCAGGGCTGGCACAGAGGGAAGGCGGAGAATATGAGACAGACAGTATCTACGTCAGAAACTCCAATGAATCTTTCGTATAGTATGAATTATACTGTTCACCTGAAGAGTAAACAGTATTTTGGTGATATATGCCAAAGGGCTCACACTTATTTATAAATTTGAGTCAATAGTTTCATTTTGTATATGTCTTAAGGTAATTTTAAAAAAGAAGAAGAAGAAATAGCATGAAGCTCTGTGGGTCAAAACAATCCTCAGAACACTATCTTTAAATAAAAGGATCAAAACCCCCGAAGACTGTGCATTGCTTTAACAGAGTAATGGTTAAACAAAATTTAATACATGCCACTGGTGGAATACTATGGATCTGCCATAACTACACTTTAAAATTTTTGGCAAGGGCTTATCTGATTAAGTTATGGATCTTGTTTTAACCTCAGCTTCACCAAATTCTAGCTTGTGGTTTGAGATTTTGTTTGGTTTGGTTTGGTCTTTCAAAACAGGGTTTCTCTATATACCCTTGGTTGTCTCTGCAGACCAGGCTGGCTTTGAACTCAAGACAGCCTGCCTCTGCCTCCCGAGTGCAGGGAATAAAGGCATGCACCACCACCAGGCTGTGGTTTGAGTGGTAAACTACATAGAGATCAATATTTACTGTCATCATCATCAATGTTCTACCCTACACAGCAGATGCAATGTATTAGCAGGATAAAGCACCATGTAAGTGAATACTGATATTTATAATTTGATCATAATCAAAATATATGAAAGTTTGTTTGTCTTCAAATATCTGAGCAAAGTCCATTTAAAAAGTCAATGTAGCCGGACTGTGGTGGTGCATGCCTTTAATCCCAGCACTCGGGAGGCAGAGGCAGGTGGATCTCTGTGAGTTTGAGGCCAGCCTGGTCTACAGAGTTAGCTTCAGGACAGCCAGGGCTACACAGAGAAACCCTGTCTCAAAAAAACCAAATAAAATAAAATAGATTAAAAGTCTTTGTAGTTGGGAATGACTCTGATCAAATTATGTTATGTGCAACCTTACAGGGCATAGTGTGAGGTATAAGTCATAACGACATTTTTTCAGGCAGAAACTTTCTAAAAGAAGTTCCATGGGTATGAACAGATTTAAAACTCAGACTTAGCTCCCTGAAACATAAAAGATTAGAGTTGAGGATGGCATGAGGGGGAGAGAAAGTGGCATGTTTGAGGACATTACTAAAAGTCGGTGGTCCTTGACAAACTGATGTTTAAAAAGCGTTCTGCATGTTCAGAGCAGGAGCAGATGAGTATGATGCAGCAGTGCTTTCTGAACATAACAGTACTGCTACACATATGAACTCACAGTGTCTGGGAATGCACACCCAGGATAGAGGCGGCCTATACCCCAGCATGAGTCGGGAAGAGTGACACAGAGTCCCATCCCTGGCTGGAGCTGTTGGATGCTGGGGAAGACAGAGCCAGTTCTCTTCCAGGATGCAGTCCCTGAGAGGCCCGAGTGCTCCAGTGTATGACCTTGCCTCCGGGCACATACAGGCGCTGAGTGGACTCCTGTTTAAAGGGAGGGAACAAGAAAGTGGGAAGAAACAGCATTGAGGGAGGGGGTAATGGAGAAGAGACGGAAGTGAGAGGAGGATGGACCTGACCAGAACATGTCATGTGTGTACAGGAAACCCTCAAACAAATAGCAAACCATAAATAAAAAGAAAGTGCTGGGGGATCGTCAAAGAATCAGAGGCCAAGAACAAGCAGCTTCTGATACCGGGTCAGCAGACATTTGCAAACAGCCAGACAGCCAACAGTTCCAGGCTTTGGAGACCACACAGTCGTTATGATCGTAGCTCATCTCTGCCACTGAGGCATGAAAGCAGCCATAGGCGGGAGGCCGTGTGTAAATGAGTGATGTGGACGTCCATCCCAATAAAATTTTATTTATTGAAAAACTAAGAAAGAGTAATGTTAGTGTCAAAATCATTTGTGTTCTTATCCCAGCTTTTGTAACAAAGAATGTTTTCATTAGAGCCCGAAACCCACAGCTCTTCCTGGCTGTCCGGCTCGGTCTGCAGGATGATGGCATGCATGACCAGATCCCTGAGTAATGGAAACACACAGATGTGTAACTTTTCTTTTCTCAGTAGGACCAACTCCTACTCTTTCCCTGAGAGTATAAGCCAGCAGAAATGTCCCCCGTGAGCAACTTGAACTCTCTCCATCTCACATTTGACCATGATTGTAGGGATGGATCTCCTCAGTAATTCTGGATCATATTTGGTCCCTGGGACTAAAGAGGTAACTCCAGGCACCGAGGGACAGTGTGAAGGGAGTAGGCATGTGGACATGCTAAGACTCCTCATGGAGGCAGAGCATCAGAAAAGCATGCCATTCCTCTGGCCAGACCTCTGTCACCCCATGATACTGAACAGAAAAGGGGCTGAGAAGTAAAATACCAACATTTAAGGAGTGGGGCTGTGATGTGGCCTTCCTTCTTCCTCTCATGTCGAGGGTTTTTAAACATTGCTGAACTGACCACAGTTTTAAATGATTTCTTTTATTTTGTGGGATTATAATTGCATAACTTCTCCCCTTTTCTTTCCTTTCTGCAAACGCTCCCATATGCCTTTCCTTGCTTTTTCAAGTTCATAACCTCCTTTTCCACAAATCGTTATTGCATACACATGGGTGTGCACGTGTGCGCGCACGTGTGTACACACACACACACACACACACACACACACACACTTCTAAATACAACCTGCTCAGTCTATATAATGTTACTTGCAGATATGTTTTGAGGACTACAGATTTGGTACTGGAGAACCAGCTGGTGATCTCTCCCCTAGGGAAGACTGTGTCTCTAGTACCAGCATTCCTCAGTTGCCTGTGGTTCTTTGTGTAGGATGAGGCCTCATGGGCTTTTCCCTGTTCACATTTAACTTGGACAATAGAGAGAACTGACTTTGAAGAATTATTAGTGTAATAAAAATATTAATTCTATAAAAACTGAGCTTACCCATGACATTATCATACACACTCATGACAGACTTTGATCATAGCGGCCCTCTACTAAATTGGCTTCTTAAATGGGTAAAAACCAGGTCTTGCTCAAGTGTTTGAAGAAAGCTTAGATGGCACAATGTCAAGTAAAAGTCATAACTTGACATTTTTCATCTCAGAAACTTTCTAAAGGAAGTCCCCTAGGCATCAGCAGACTTAAAACTTGGGGATTATCTGCTGGCACACAGAAGATTAGATCTGAGGTTGGCATGACGGGGAGAGGAAGCTGGCATGTTTGAAGCCATTACTAAAAGCCAGGAAATTCCTGACAAACCAACGTTCAGAAGCTCCATGAAATACGTCCTGAGGAATATTGGAGCATATAAAATGACAAGAAGACTTGACAAATCCATGTAGACATGTCAGATAATCAGTGAAGTGCCCTATTTGTACCTCGGTGATTACTTTTGAAACACTACTGTAATAGGAAGGAGGGAGGGAGGTGGGGGGAGGGAGAGAGGGAGGAAGGAGAGGAAGCAGGCAAATATAAGCCCCAAAGTAATTCCTTTAAATAACTCAAAAATCTCAGTGCCGGCCACAGAAAATCTATGTTGGCAACACCCTCAGTTGCCTCCCAGAACTTAAAGCCACCACACAATTCAGACACATGACTTGGAGGAATCAAGCACGAACTGACCTAGAAGCCTGTTCTCTCAGGACTAGCTTTCATGGTATCAGAAGGTGCTATGTAAGCTGCCCAGGGAGAGAGATAATCAACAGTCTTACCCAGCCTTAAAGCTTGCAACCACAACCATGACCAGCCTGGCAAGAGAGAGATAATCAACAGTCTTACCCAGCCTTAAAGCTTACAACCACAACCACGACCAGCCTGGCAAGAGAGAGATAATCAACAGTCTTACCCAGCCTTAAAGCTTGCAACCACAACCACGACCAGTCTGGCAAGACACCTGCAATGGTGCCATAGTGATTCACATGTGGGGGCAAGCTACCGTTGTCCAGATGGATTTAGGACTCACTCAATGGGACAGAACTTCTGTCTTGCACTGTAAATCTAGCCAACTGCTCCTGGAGAGAGAGGTCATAGACCCAGGGAGAACCCACTTCTACCATTTTCCTCAGCCAATATAATTTCCTTTTTAGAAAAAGAAATATCATGTTTATCATCTTAATTATATCAATATGCACTAAATCATCTGGCATTACTTTTCTGCCTTTAAAGGACCTGAAGTATTGTGACTAGTAGAACATATTACAAAGTCCATTTTAATTTTTTTCATCAAATTTCATTTTGTTATTAATACTAATTTTTATAATTGTACATGCTATTCACATTTTGTGATTTGTCAAGTCTCCATAATTTTATTTCCCTTCCTCTTTTATAGTAAATAGATTTTTTTTCATACAATATATTCTGGTTAAGATTTCCCTCCCCAACTCCTCCCAGATCCCCCTCCCTGCCCTCCCATCCAGATCCACACCCTTTCTGTTTTTCTCTCTCATAAGAAAACAAACAGGCATCAAAAATAATAATATAAATAAAACAAAGCCAATCAAGCCAGAATAGGATAAACCAAAGAAACAAACTAAAGAAAAGGAGCCAGTGAAAAAGCACAAGAAGCACATGGATGCAGAGATGCATGAGTTCACACACACAGAAATTCCCCCCAAAACACAAAACTAGAAACCCTGCTATAAACACAAAAGACTTAAAAGGTTTAAAAATAAAATCTCAATAAAGCATTATGAGATTATGAGGTAAAAACAATCTCAAAAAAATGCTATTTGTTTTGTATTGGCCATTTTCTGATACACATGGGGCCCACCCCACTCTTAAGAGTAGTTTGTATACCCAGTGACAATCCATTGGAGAAAATGCGTATTTCACGATCAGCAGTTATCAACTGAGGATAGCTTCTGGGTTAGGGATGGGGGCTTGTATCCAATCCCCTCTCCATGCTGGGGACCCATCAGAGGCAGACCTGTGCAGGCCCTGTGCATGCTGCCATAGCCTCTGTGAGTTTATACTTGTGTCAGCCCTGCTGTGTTTAGAAGGCCTTGTTTCTTTGGTGTCTTCCATCCCCTCTGGCTCTGCCTCCTCTTCCACAGGGTTCTCTGAGTTCTAAGGCAAGGTATTTAATGGAGACATCCCATTTAGAACTGAATGTTCTATGGTCTCTCAATCTCTGAACACTGTCCAGCTATGGGTCTCTGTATTTGTTCCCACCTACTGCAGGGGGATGTTCTAAGGTCTCTCAATCTCTGAACATTGTCCAGCTATGGGTCTCTGTATTTGTTCCCATCTACTACAGGAGGTGTTTCCTAGTGATGGCTGAGCAAGGCACTGATCCAGAAGTAGAGCAGAATGTCATAAGGAGTCATTTTATTGCCACACAGGCAGTTTTAGGCATGGGTTCCATCTCCTGGAGCAGGCCTTAAATGAAACCTCCAGTTCCAGAAACAGGTTACATCTAATCAAGTTGTTGGCCAAAGGCGCTCCATGGGAACCCCCAAACAGTTGAAGCTATTGCCAAGGATACTAATTGTTCTCCACACTCTGATGGTAAGATCCTATTACTAAAGACAAAACCTATACAAGTCACTGAACACAGAGAAGTTGAGCTAGTACCTAGAGCCTTCATCCCTAGTGACTAGTGCTCATGGTACTAGAAGGTACTCTGCATGGTACTAAAGGAGATGCTACAAATGCTTGGATCTATAATGGTGACCTGCCTGCAAGATGTGCTGGTGCAATAGTGTGTGGGAGTAACTAACCAGTATCTGATTAGATTTAAGGCCCCAAAACCAACCTAATTTCTAACTGAATTCTAAAAGGTTTTTTTTTAAGGGAGCAGTCTAAATACTTATATCCACAGGTATTGCAGCTTTCATCCCTCATCAAAGAAGTCCCCCCCCCCCCCACCAGAAGGTGGAGGCTACTACAGAGATCTACAACTAGTCAAAATTCAGAGAATAAGTGACCATGGGGCCAGCCACAGTAGGAACATCTACTCCACAACCCTATACCTAAGTCCCAGGGAGAAGGGATGGAAAGATTATAAAAGTCAGAAGACCAGTACATTTGCTGAAGATAGTGTCTTCTGGTCATGGTAGGGAAACTGCACCCACGACATCTCAACAGTATGGTTGCAAACAGGACCTGTGCAAAAATTACAACAGAAGAGGCTATGAATTTGAGAAGGCATAGGAGAACAGAAGAGTAGCTGGAGAGGGGAGAGGAAGGGGTAGAAATGATATAAATATGATACTAATGTTTGAAATTCTCAAAAGAAGGTCAAAATAAAGCTTTGCAATATTTAGAGGGTTATGAAAGCTGGAACACTGAACTGTTAGGAGAAAACCTTCAAGATACAGGCAAAGGCAACCCTTCTGAAGGATTCTAATAGCAAAGGAAATAACTGCAAGAATTGACAGTGGGGTTATATGAAATTAAAAAGCTTTGGCAAAGCAAAGGTAACTATGCAAAGAGAAAGTGAAAAGCCCATAGAATTGGAGAAAAGGTTTGGCAACTATACATCACACAAGAGATTACTACCTAGAATATATAAAAGCCTGAAAAAATTAAACACCAATAAAATCAAATCTTCCAATCAGTAAACGAACTAATGAAGTGAACAGACAGGTCTCAAATGAATACAAATGGCCAGTGAAAACTTGAAAAAGTTTTCAACATTCTCAATCATCATGAAAATGCAAAATAAAATTGTTTTGAGATTCCACCTCATGCTAGTAAGAACAGTTATCACCATGACAACAAATATTGGTAAAGACTTGGGGGAAATAGATCACTCATTGCTGGAGGGACTATGGTAAGAACAGCTATCGCCATGACAACAAAGACTGGTAAAGACTTGGGGGAAGTGGATCACTCATTGCTGGAGAGACTATAAACTTATACAGTCACTGTGGAATGCAGACTGGAAGGTCCTCACATAACTGAAAATAGAGCTACAACATGACCCAGCTGTACCACCCCTGGGCATATGCCCAAAGGACTCAATCCTCACAGCACAGAGATACCACTTATCCAAGTTTACTGCTACACTACATACAAAAGCCAGAAAATGATGACAGCCCAGATGCCCATCAACAGACAAATTGATAAGGAAAATATGCATGGAGACGAGGGGATTTCTTTCATTGGTTGAAAAAGAAAATCATAACAAGTGCAGGAAAGTGGGTGGCACTGGGAACTTCAGTAAGCAAAATAACCTGGACCCAGGTTTTCTCTCATATGTGGATCTGAAAACTTAGTTCTTACACATGAGCTTATATATATGTACAGTCAGGTTTAAGTCATGAAACTAGAAAGTGGATCATGAAGGTGGGAGAAGAAGACAGGATAGAATATAAGTGACAGAAAAGCCAAGAGGAGGCTCCTGGGAGAAAGAATGGGAACATAGGGGGAACATCAGGATAGGGGAGGACCATGGGGGTAGGGCACCAATAAAAACAATGTGTGGAAATTCCACAATGAAGGCCATTACTTTGTATGCTAATTTAACAGAACAAACAAAAAATAAAAAAGGATTAGAAGGAAAAATATGAATCAAAAATAATGGAGATGTTGTATGTTATATTTAAATTTGAGAACACCCAATTCCACAGAGAAACAATGTCCTAAATATTTCCAGAAGAGTGGCCACCATTTAGAGACAATGACTCAAGACTTCTGAAAATCCCCACCATTTATAAACACTTTTTAAACAACATACTTAAACTAACTTTAGGCAGCAGCATCTGAGAAGTTGCTGTTACTGCCACCATCCTCTTGGGAGGCCTGACGTTTAATAAAGCCACATAGAAACACAGGGCCAGGAAAGGCTGCTATTCCAATGCCCACTACTTTCTGTCTTTTCATCACCAACATAGGCCATTCCTAGGCTCCTGAACAGCTCACTGTGGCTATTATAGTTTCACTGACCTGATCACCTTTTCAATGGTAGAGGCAAAATCCGGCAGCATGGATTCTTGCTTCAACCTCCATTTCACCACTCAATGGTTGCCTCAGAGTAGGCAGCTTGTGCTAATAAGCTACAAAATGTCTCCCTGGTCCACCCCTGGCTTTTATACCCAGGCACTGTTGCACCACATGCAAATGAGCTCAGAGCTGATCTGACTGGCTGAAAGCTCTTGTTGCTCTATCTATACCCTTCCTATCACCCCTCCTTAACCAATAATCTTTCCATACCAACCCAAGAGTTCACCCCTCCCCAAGATTGAAAATCTTCAGTCAGGAAGACAATTTTGTATCTATCCTTTGCTTTCAAACTCTTCTTTCAATGACTAATCTTTTTACTTTATTTTGGGAGCGGTGGGGAGGTGAAGACTGAGCAGGGCTGAGAAGGGACTGAGTAAGGGCTAAATTAACATTTAAGTAAGGGCAAGGAGTGATGCTGTTAAAACAGAGAGCTGCTCAGATAAGGAAGGGCATTCCCGTTTTCTGCATCCTCTGAGGGGTGAGTTGACACAGTGTAACTGAATATGATGACATTTAGGCTCTGGAACTCTGCAGTGGTGACTTTCATGGTTTAGTTTCAATAAACGGTGAAAATCTCTTTTTACCCATGCCTATATTTTACACCTGTTGATAACTGCATGGCATGCAAGGGTGTGTATATATAGTTCATGAGATTTCACAAACCTGCTAGAAGCATAGACTTGCATGTTGCTCAGACATAATCTACATCCTTCCTGTCAGGATCAGTTTACTTGAAGTATCTAAGCTTCCATGCCCTAGACTATGGAAAGGAATGCTTGTATGCACCTCATAGAATTGAGAACAATATGAAGAACAGCTTAACCTGGAATCTGATGTCTAGAATACTGCAGGGTTTGGCTCATGGTAGCTTCTCTTGCTTCAAGCACTACGGCCTATTGCCAAGACATTTCTCGACCTAGGATAACTTATTTGATGGTATGTGCAAAAACATCAGGTTGAAAAAGGTATTCATTAATAAAAGAGAGGAAAACCAAGTATTATATAAGAGAAAACATTTCTAAAGGGCCCATTATATGGTGGCTAGTTCACTGAAGCCAAGTGGGGCTCTGCAGCCAGATCTATGCTCATTTCCAGGTTCTTACTCCTACTTCCCTGTGGGATGAACAGGTATCTTAATATCTCTGGCTTCATTTTAGACATCGTCTTATTTTTTCAGGCAAAAATATTGTTACTGGATTTATAAACATGAGAAAAACTTCCCTCATTGTTCTAGATACTGGGAAGTCCAAGTTGAAGACAATGGCAGGTTGTATGTCTCATGAAGACAAACTATTTGTTTTGGTTTATTCATAAATGGTCTTTTCACAGTGTCCTCACATGACACAGGTCTCTACTACCTCTTTGTGGCATCATTTATAAGTCTATAAATTCCATTTATGGATGTGCTACATTATGACCTTATTACCTTCTGTCACAGTTTCAGTATGAAACGTAGGTAGACAAAAGGGTCATTAGGTGAAGGTACAGCCCCCAGCATAGTGTTCAAAGAGGAGGTCTTTGTACAGTGTTTGGATCATGACAGCTCTAACCCAATCAACAGACTAATCCACTGGTGAAATCATAATTTAATAGACCTATAGACAGAAGGAGAAGCCTTCCTGGAGGATCTGAATCACTGGGGCATAATGTTGAAGAGTCTCTCTCTCCCTCCTCTTCCTCCTTTGCCCCCCCCACCTGTCTCCTCTTGCCAACTTTATCTCTATATCTGTCTCATCTACCATTACCTGTGCAGAATTCCTTTGCTGTACCCTCAGTCATGATGCTCCTGTCTTGCTGAAGGTCCAAAGCCAATGCATCCAGCTGACCAGAAACCAAAGGGTTTAGCAGCATGAGCACAGTTCAGTCTTTGCTTGTTGTTCCTTTAACCTGTTTCTCTTGGGCATTTGAAGCAGAGATGATAAGTCTTATACACCTTCCAAAGGACTCACTCTCCAATGTCATTATATTGCTGATTAGGTTTCAACTTCTAAAATTTGAGGGGAGGGGGACAAATATTCAGATAATGGGACTCATCTACAAAATAGAATAATATAAGTAATTGCCACTTTATAAATAACAATTAAGACAATATGATAAATGACTGGCACATAGTAGGTGTTCGTTAAATGTTACTTGCACGGGCTTTGGAAGACACTATAGAATTTGTTTTTATGAAGGATTTCAGATTTCTATATTATAAAGAATATTAACAGAAGGCTTTATGAATAGCCTAGATTTTTGCCTAGAAAGTGTTTATGAACTTCATAGCAATGATCTGTTTTAGAGGTTGTTAAAACAGGATCCTAGCTCCACAGTGAAGTCTTATTAGAATTTGTGTAAAAAGATATAGAGACTATATATTTAACTTTATATAAATACACAAAAAGTAGTTCTCAAAAAATGCACATACCATCAAAGCCATAAACACACATACGCATGCACGCACACAACCTGAAGAGCCATATGGGCTAAAGATTAGACTTCTTTTCCAAGCCTTGAAAAATACACATTTTTGTTCAAATGTAACCAAAATCTGTCCATCAGCACAAGCTAACAAAATAATCTTAAAGAAATATATTCCTGGTGGATTTAGCTGTCTCCTTGCTCCAATATAATTTTATAACATTTAGTTTACAAAAATTGACTGAAGAGATATTTAGTATATTGCTTTGCAATGCAACATTTAATTTTATAGCAGGGAAATGTGTTTCTTTTTACAAATATATCAGCTGATAGAATCAATAAGCAGCTCCAGAGTCATTAAGCACTATGCGAGAAGCTGGGAGAACTACAGATTCTGTTACTGAAACACACAGATTAATTTTCAGCTCATAAAATCACGGCATGGGTTCCTTGCCCAATGTCTGCAGCCCAAGTATGCTGAAGTCTGAAATGAAAGCTCAGTCAACTCAAATGAAGGATTTTAGTCAAATTAAAACCTTGCCATAGATTCTCAAAGCCTATTAAATGCAGATAAAAATGCTTAATGCACATAGAGGATTCTGCAGGATCTAGCCTCTGTTACCTTCCTGGTCTCTCCTCTTCCGCTTCAACATACACAGTCCCTCCTGCTTCTGAACCTGTCCATGGGCCATGCTACCACCATCTGCTTGATGGTGACCATTCTAAGCCACTGTCCTGCATTATATTCCTGTCATAAGACATCCATCCACCAGGATAATTAGAAGGAATATTGACTTCTGACATTTGAGTTCAATCCATGACTAGTTTCCAGGGCACCTTGAACAGATCAAGTTTAAAGTCACATATCCCATGATACTCTGCATTCTTTCAAGGTGTGGACTCTGTTCTTACTTATTTGAAATCTGGTGTGCTTGCGCACTCCACTGTACATAAGGGCGGAAGCTAGGCACTGTGTCACATTCCCAAGTGATCTGGATTCATTGTTTGCCACAATGCCTGGCACAGCAGCTACTTGGTAATGACTTGCTGATTGGAGCCTATGTTACCCTTAGAACAAATATGAAATGCTAAGTTGGTGATGTAATTATGAGCATGTCTGGACACTAGTCCGTACTGAGACTTTATACACATATTTTAGGGTGTAGGAAGTTTTGAATCTGAGATTTAGCTCTGCTATTCACTAGTCTTATATAGGCATGAAAAGTAAATAGTTCCACAAACTCATGTTTTGGCTCTGTGCATCATAGTTTCTCTCTCTCTCTCTCTCTCTCTCTCTCTCTCTCTCTCTCTCCCTCTTTCCCTTTTCCTTTCCTGCTTATATCTATGTAAAATATTTCCTTAAGAACTGCCAACTCTGCTTCAAAAAAAAAAAAACCCATAAGCAACATTCAAATACAAATTAATGAGAGATCAAAGTGGGTTCTTTACATGGAAAGCTAACAACTTCTAAACACTCCCAATTCAACCAAATTATGGAGGGCTGAAGGCCAATTGCTCCTGAAGAAACGTTTGTCTGCACATAATCTCTTGTCCTCTTGCTGAGGTAGAGTTTGCGTAATGAAGAGGAGGAAGGTTAAATACTTCTAAAATCACTGTGAGAAATGATGGACAGCTTTGTTCACATCAGAAAATGAGCACCTGAAGTAATTTTTAGGCTTATAAAAGGTAGTATAAAATGCTAAAGACATTACTCTCCTTCAGACTGGAATCCAAAAGAATCCTGCCGATTGCTTATTTTGCAACACGACCTTGAGACTATTTACTTTCAGCAAAATGGGGATATTATGCTAGTCTTACAGAAGTGAGGTAAAACTTAAACAAAACCTTAGACTAAGTGTCTGGTGTGGTCCCTAAGTTAGCACACCAGGAAGCTGGCTTGCTTTCAAGGCACTTGAGGACCTGCTCGCTCTAAACGCTTTACCTCTTGAGAATCTTGTATGGTGATGTCAGCCCTATGGGGTGATCAAAACGAACCTGTTAACATACTGTGCTTAAGAGGTTCAAGGAGGAAATTAAACCCTTGACTATGTGTATAATTAGAAATAATATTGGCAGCTTACAACGCTGTCACAAGATAGTGCCATAAAACGACTTCTCATTGCTAGATAAAATTCAAAGGAAGTTTGAAAAACTGCTAGGGAACTGGAGAAGGGGAAGAAATGAAATTAGTTGTTTAGAGGAAGTAAAGAAGTAAATACGGCTCAATGATCCCTGCAAAAACATCTTCTGAGAATCCACCGTAATCTTGCAATGAAACTGTGTTCTCCCTGGTGAGAAAATGCAAGCAAGTTGCTACCCCACAGCGAAAGCAGATGCTCCTCCCACACCTGTTTGCTCTTGAAGTCTGAGAAAGGCAAGGTCATAGAGGCCATAGATGTCCCCACACCCTCACTATCTATTAGCATTCTCAGAGGGGAAGTTTAAGGCTTAATCTCTGCAGCTTGATTTTGTGATATTTTAGCTCAGAAACCGGATTTCAAATCTGCCCCGTTTAACATAGTGTATATTCCGTGTGTCAACACTGGTTTCTTTAATAAGTTCCTAGCATGATCACTTGGCATGCCTGTGCTTCCTTTATGCTTTACAATACACTCAGGGGTGTACTGATGGAGAAACAGAGCCATGGAATAATGCACTGAAGTCACCTGATGGTAAGCGTCAAAGCCATATGACTCCACACAGGCAAGCCTCAGTAATGCTTTCTTAGCACTCTGTCTCCTTCAATCTTTTCACACAGTTCACCTTCTAACATGACGAATGGCTTAGGTTGTTTCTAGGATGGCATAGGAATAGTGAATCATACTTCATAATTTCTAATGAACTCTGAGTATAAGATAAACTGATTTTTATTCTCTCTAATTAAAACTTTATCTCAGTTTCTTATTGAAGTGTAGTTGAATTTTCTTGCTTAATACGGAGGCTTGCAATTGAGCATTCTATTGGAAGAATATTTCTAATTTAGAGCAAGTCTGAGAGATATATGTCTACCCTTCATTGTGACACAGATCACAGAGCCACTGCTTCTGTCCAGGGTCTACTTTCAAGGACACAGTTAGATCACTGCCCCAACGCAATGCTGGATATTTAGAACTAAAAGTCTAGGAAGAAACCACAGTATGCTAGAGTTAAAATTATATGCATTGTGAAGCAGAGCTCTTACTGGGAAAGTAAGGTACTCTTTCAGCTGTGTGTGTCTATAAATTTTGATGTGTCTGTGTGCTTGGGAAATCAGTATAGAATAATTTTTAAGAAAAAAAACACTCCTTTCTTTTTCTTATTATCTGAATTTGCTTTTATCTAACAAAAATACCAATTTGTTTTTGGTTGGTAGAATTTTGATTACTGATTCTATTTCACTAAGAGTTAGTATTATTATTATTATGTATACAGTTTTCTGTCTGCATGTATGCCTGCAGGCCAGAGAGAGCACCAGATCTCATTGTAGATGGTTGCAAACCACCATGTGGTTTCTGGGATTTGAACTGAGGACCTCTGGAAGAACAGCCAGTGCTCTTAACCTCTGAGCTATCTCTCCAGCCCCCCCCCCAAAATTCTAATTTTATAGTTAAAAACCCAATATCGGAAGCTTTCTTTCTCCCTTTCTCCCTCCTTCTCTCTCTTCCTTCCTTTCTTTTTTGTAAATATTGGGAACTGAGCCCTAGACCTCATGCATGCTAAGCAAATGTTCCTATCACTGAGCTAGATTTGCAGTCCAACTGCTTTTATTTAAATCAAGATAGACATATTCGGGGCTAGGTACAAATGGGTTAAAATGTTATAATTTTATTCATGGTAGATTAACCACAACCTTATCATTGCTAGTCACTAGAATGCTTTCTATTTTCGTTAGCCAAAGAGTCATCAATAACAACACTCATGACATCTGCCAGGAGAGTACAGTGTCCCTTGACTCCAAATCATCAACACACACCCAGTGAAACCCCAGCACAAGCCATGGTTAATAGTGTCTGTTTTTAAAGAACAATTGTGTAAGTAAATAAGAAGTCAGAGGAGAAGATGTACTTTGTGGAATAAACCTATAATTATAGAGATGTATTACCATTCAGGTCACGGAATAGATTAAAAGGACTCGGGCCTCTTTGATGTCTGCTCATCTTGGCTCCTATTGTCCTGTAAGCATTATTGCATCCTAAGGTCATGATGGCAATGTTAGGAGATAGCATTGATGTTGAGGAAAAAAGCCTTCCACAGATTACAGCAGGAGAAAATACTTCTCCTCTTTCAGCCATGGTATGGTACTCTTGCACTCATAATTTAGAAGTTCCTTGTCGCAGTATACAACCTGTGATAAATGAGGGAGTGTGTGTCCTCAGTGATTAGGCCAAGTTTATGGGAGTTTTATCTGACTAAGGGTCACTTAAAGGAGAAAACTGAATGGGTACCTTCCAGAAGGAAAATTGTTCCCACACTATCCAGGAAAGGAAATAAAAACATCAGCATACCACAGTTAGTTTAGAGACTCCCTGTACAAAGGGAAGGAAAAATGGGTGCTTCCCAAACTTTCCATGGTTGTTATGACTGCATTTCAGATAGGAGTAGCTTATGAAGCCATGGGCAAGTACTTAACTACTTTGTTACCTTTATTCTTTGATATTTTTCAGTCATTGACATGACTTACTGAGTATGCCTTTATTTCCAAGATGCTTCACTAAATCAGTTCAGGCTTATGGGCGAAACAAGCCATCCTGTTGGTGGATTCACTGACAGGCCAATGAATTAGTTAATAGCTTTTGTCTATTGACAGGTTGGCTTGACTGAAAACAAAATTTTGCATATGCAGAATTTCTGAGGGTTTTATACAAATGCTAGATTGCAACAGGCAAGACCCAAAGGCAGGTATCTCTGACAAGATGAAACAAACCAATTACGAGCATCATCTCAACCCCACAGACACAAAATACAAAACCTACCAGATGACCTTGGCCAAACTGAAACACAAAAGCCAGGAACCAATGATGCATTTCCTTTGGCGCAGCATTTGACTTCTCTGAGGAACAATCCCTCAGGTGAAAAGCAAAACCAATGTGCTAAGATATATACTACAAGAGTAAATATGATTGTGAAAATTTTGACTCTTACATATCCAGAAGTGTTAAAAATGTTAAATAAAATAGGCAGCTACTTCTAAAATGATTCTCATGAACGGTTCTAATAAAGTCATAGATACATAAAATCTTCATTGTCTAGACTGAGTCATGGGATGGGCTGACAGCCTCTAGTTTCTCTACAGCATGGCTCTCTGAGTCCTCTGTCCTTCTAGTCATCATAATCTTCTCACTTGTTTAGAAACATCCCTTTGGTAATCACACTGCTGCATTTGGCTTGCTGGAACGGCAATTGTGATTCATTTAGATGCATCTATGCTTGTCACCTCTCAGGCTCCAAATGATGCTCTAAGCACCCTTAGAAGCTATGTGCTTCTCAGGTCTTTTATAGTGCAACAATCCTCTGAATAGCAGATTTTTACTGCTAAATTAAATTTAAAATCCAATTACCATAAATGAGGACTAGCACATCTGCATCTGCACACTTTTCTCCCTGAGCTCAGGGTAAAATAAAAGAATACCACGTCTTATTCCTTTGATACCTCTCGTCATTTCACAAGGAAAAGTTGACCTATATATTTAAGCATCAAGTTAACTAATACAGCAATATAACAGGCTTTAAGGGTTCCCTCTGAAAACCAACTATTGTAGCTCTAGAGTGTTCATTATCTAGTAAGTCTCGGGGATAAAAGTTGCTTCTGATCACCATTTAAGACGCTGCATGACATAGAAACCCTTCCCATGGTGCATCCCACCTCGCTCCCTCATAATTCTCCACGCAAGTGAAAGACATATAAGACCACCACAAGCTGCCAGTGTTGTCCTGTCCTGTTATGTCACATTCTGCACCTGGAAATGTGACTCAGGACCTTTCCCTCCTCCTTAACAAAAAGTCCATGCAGGGAAAGAGGTAGGTGAACTACAGATTTTCATCTCTCCCTCCTCTACTCCAATGCCAATCAAATCTACTACTCCAATCTCATGCCCAGCTATGAAGCAGATCACCTGCCTCAGCCTCCTCTCCTGCCTGCCCCATCTCCAGTGTATCACACAGATCTTCCTCTCCAGACTTACTTCCTCCCCACTCATTACTTTATCCCAGTCTCCAAATCCAGCAGGCATTCCTGAGAATGCACAGGCCACTCTGGCCAGGGAAGCAGGTAGCCTAACTGCACCCTACTCTCCTTTAAATTCAATCACCCAGTTTCACCCTAGTCTCTGTAGCAGACAATCTGCTGCCCCCTCCCCCTCCTCTCTGCCCCGATCTCCAGTGGATCGCACAGATTTTCTCCTCCATCCTTTCTCCCCACTCATCCTGTTATCCCAGCTCCTAACTCCAACAGGCATTATCTGGAAATGCACTAGCCAAGCCTGCCAGAGAAGCAGGTAGGCCAGCAAAGCAGAAAGATGAGCTCCTCTGTTCCATATCCAATCCCCCAGTCCCATCCCCAGCAGACTATCTGTGGTGACCTCTCCTCATTCCCTGTTCCCAGAAGACTGAGAACACCTGGTGAACAACATGCTTTCCTCCCTCCTATGGACCACCTCCCCAGCTTTTTCCCTCCTAGCTATCCTCATCCCTAAGTGCTAGCTCTCAATACCCAGAAATACACTTTACCGAGAACCCCCTGGGACACACTCGGCAGGATCTCAGAAAAATCACCTACCAAGCAACACACAACCATCATACCTTCCTAAGAAACAGAGAGGCCAATGGAAAACAAGAAACAAAAAACCCACTCAACAAAGTCAAGACCAGATTTCAGCACCTAGAATTACAATCTTCCCAAACCCAAATGCCTAGATGCCAGTATAAATACACATCAATAACAGCCAGGACAATCTGTCTCCACTGGAGCCCAGCAACCCTACCATAGCAGGCCTTAAGTATTTTAACATAGGTGAAACATAAGACAAAATCCTTAAAATAGCCTCTATGGATATGATAGAAGTCCTTAAAGAGAAAATAACAAAATCCTTTTAAAAATTATGAAAACACAAACCAACAGTTGAAGGAAATGAATAAAATAGTTCAATATCTGAAAGTGGAAATAGAATAAAGAAAACCCAAATTGAGAGAAAACTAGAAATGAAAAATTTAAGAACTTGAACAGGAAACTCAGAGGCAAGTCTCACCAACAGAATACAGGAGAGAGAAGAAAGAAGCTGAGACATTGAAGAAACAATAAAATAAATGGATACTTTGGTCAAAGAAAATATTGAATAAAAAAAATCCTACCATAAAACATCCAAGAAATCTGGCACACTATGAATGAAAAGGCCAAATCTAAGAATAAGAGGGATAGAAGACATGGGAGAAACCCAGATCAAAGGCATCAAAAAATATTTTCAACAAAAACATAAAAAAAATGTCCCTTACCTAAAGAAGGAGATGCCTGTCAAGGGACAAGAAGCAACACATAATGTTCAATCACTCGATGTACAGAACAAAGAGAATATTAAAAGTGCAAGGAAAAAGATCAAGTAACATATAAAGGCAGGCCTATTAGAATTACACCTGACTTCTCAGTGGAGACTCTAAAACCGGAAGGGCCTGGACAGATGTGCTGCAGACTCTAAGAGACCAGAAATGCTAGGCTAGACTATCATACACTATAACTTTCAATCACCATAGATGGAGAAATTAAGACATTCCATGATAAAGGTAAATTTAAACAGTATCTATCTACAAATCCATCCCTACAGAAGATGCTAGAAGGAAAACTCCAGCCCAACAAGGTTAACTACACCCATGAAAACCAGGAAATAATCTCACACCAGCAAAACCAAACAAAGGAAGAAAC
>CABHPR010152177.1:0-12749 GCA_902168415.1 Peromyscus melanophrys | reverse complement strand
AAAAAAAATAAAATAAAGAAAAAAGAAGTATTCTTTTAATGAAGAGAAAACTCAGCGGGTGATTTTTCTTTGAAGATTAACCCAAAATTTCAACATTTCTCAAATCTTCTAGTTTATTACACTCTTTCCCACATTGTGGGTCCTTGTTGATAGCTTATATTTTGTAGGAAATCATAGAAATCTAAATACCAAATGTTCCACTATATTAGAAGAACCTCCCAAAATGAACCAACTAGGGACCAGTCTTCCAAATCAGGAAGTTGTAAGACATTCCAGATTGAATCCATAACAATATTCATTTTAATATAACTAATGTGTTATCCATTTTCCTTCTTAGCTGACCACTCAATCTATTTGCTGTATTTATCTTCTTTTTCTCATAGATTAATAATCTTCAAATCTATTTTTTGTTTTGTTTTTGCTTTTCGAGAAAGGGTTTCTCTGTGTAGTTTTGGTGCTTGTCCTGGATCTCACTCTGTAGACCAGGCTGGCCTCGAACTCACAGGCTCTGCTTCCTGAGTGCTGCTATTAAAGGTGTGCGCCACCACCACCTGACCAAATCTATTAGTTCACATTGCTTTTAAAAGAATTATTATTATATATAGTTCTGTGTCATTCATATATGTTTGGGTGTACATGGAGACTAGGAAAGGAAGTCAGTGTTCCTGGATCTTGAGTGACAGGTGGTTTTAAACTGCCCAATATGGGTGCTGAGAACTAGACTTGAGTCCTCTGGGAGAGTAGCAAGTGCTCTTAACCTCTGAAACACCCCTAGCTCCCTCATATTACTTTTATGATTACCCCTTAAAATATGCTTCATAGAGTTCCTTTTACTTTGATAAAAAAAATTATTTCTCTTCTAATTACCTTTTGCGTTTAATTCTTATATGTAAGTATTCTTAATAATCTGATATGTTATACTACTAGTATCGCTGCCTGGGAGACCAGCCTCCAGGCAGCACAGGGTTCAAAGGGAAATCCACAGCCTCTGCGAGTACTATGATTTTTTTTTAATCTGAGGGATTAGGGAAAAAGATACACTCATACACTCTCTTGATGGTTTCCTTCAGACCTTTTCTTTATTCTTCTTTTGCATTCTCTATTCTTTATTTCCCTGGTAATTTCCTTCTCTCATTCTTGATGTTCTTCTTCTAACTCCATCTTGATTCTTGATGTTTCCCTTCTAGTTTCGTCCAACTCTCTCATTCCTGATGTTTCCCTTCTAACTCGTTTGAACTCCCTCATTCTTATTCTTTTCCTTCTAGCTCATTTTAAGTCTCTCATTCTTGATGCTTTCCTTCTAGCTCATTTTGAGTCTCTCTGGCTCTATCTCTATTCTTTCCCTTACAACTTATTATGCCAGCAAAATCTTTTAGGCAATATAAAAATCACAATGTGGTTACATTCTACTTTTCAAGTGAATGATTACAATGAATATAAAACAAACAGTGAAAAACAGCATGTTTTCCAGATCCCTTACATGATTAAACATTTTACGTATTACAGGTGTAAAACCAATTATCCCAAGAATCCACATACATTCATCTTCAAGCAACTTGCTATAAATTAATCACATGGGCAAGCAAGGTATTCTTCTCAGTCAGGTCTTTTACTGGCAGGCTGCAATTTGCAGTTACTAAGAAAGGGCCAATTATTTTATTACTTATCTTGAAAGGTAATCTTATAAGGAATCTTAAAGGAGTAACAAACCTAAACTTTTATATATGAAAAAGAATCAATCAGCTCTACTTTACATCTTTAGGGTACATACCCACTCATCAATAATTTTTTATATGAGGAGACTGAGAACAAAAATGGGTATAAGGAATTAATCATCACCTTTGGTCATCAACGAATCCTAGCAAGAAAAGTTCATCAGCTAGTAATAATTGGGGTGCTTTGTTCTTGTTCCCTGACCTTAAAGAGTTCTGCATTCAACTATGTGCCCTTCTAAAACTTTAGATTATTTTCTTGGGTTTTCCACCTCAAAGCTATTTAACAAAAAACATCTTAGTTTAACTTTAAGTTATTTTCAAAGCTTTGTTTCAGCTGTGATGTACTCTGAAACATGCAAACACATCTCCCAACATTAAGGTTAAAAGAATTTGAGATAGCTGGGGTAACTGGGATTTAATTGTTTTTCTTAATCATTAACCTAAGCCGCAGTCTATGCAGCTCCTCAATAGAAACACATGTGTTCTAGCTGTGTGAACTTCCTTGTATTTATTTTTATTTATCAAAACTCTGTATAAGCTATGATCATTATTATCAATGAGGCAGTACAGCTCAGGGAGGAATCATCTTCATGACAATCCACAGATAAAAATGACCAGTAGAATAGGATATTTCCATGAGATTGACATATACATTATAGGCAGTGGGGATCGCCTTACACACAATCATACCATGCCAGATACCAGGGAAAGATAGCAGCAGTAAATTTGTAAAGGGACAGCAGAAGCAAAAGACATTCCAGGGTCTGTAGTCTTGGGGGCCTTTCCTGCCCAAGATTGACCCATCAGAGAGTTTCCTCCTGATGGGCTGACACCTTGAACTTCAATTGCCCCTTGCTGCTTCTACATGGCCACCAGAATATTGGTTATCTTTAAATCATTTTTTTTTATAAATTTAGGAAAAACCAACTCTATTCCATTTATGTCTTCTTTGAATCAACTTTATAGCTGATTTAACTTTATAGTTTATAAGCACTTAAGTCACAAATTATTTGAGGGATAAGATAAAATTAATATTTTTAGTGTATCATATTTATGAAATTTATTGTTCTCTCTTCCCATTAAATCTATTAATTCTACATACTTGTGGAAGGCAGTTTGTATGGTTGTATTTTATCAAAAACTCCAACTGTCTCTAGTAAATTTTATATCATGCAATTAACTATGATCTTTAAATCACAGTTGGAGTTTATTAGAAGGAATTGGGGTTTTTTTTTTTTGAGCATATAGTTAAGCACAGGGGTTAAGAGAAGTGCTCAGAGAAAGAATAATACATTCAAGAGTGTGATGTAGGCCTCTCCAAGAAAAATGGCAGCTCTAATATTTTTTAGCATGTGCAAACCTTTTTCTCAGATTCATTTCTTATTCTTATGTTTTCCATCATGGATAGTATTCTCAATTTTAAATCCTTGCCTATCTGACTACCTCCATCATCATTTCTGCTTTCCTTTTTTTTTTTTTTAACATGTGGCTGTCTGTTCAGCAATTCCACTAAAAACTAAGGATTGAAATTGAATGCAAGTATACTGCACACATGTATTTGAGCAACTTAGTGGGTTTTTTCCCCTTTTTAGATATATTTTTACAAGTTTCAGTTGTGTGTGTGTGTGTGTGGGTGTGTGGGTGTGTGTGGGTGTGTGGGTGTGTGTGTGTGGGTGTGTGGGTGTGTGTGTGGGGGGGGTATTTCGAGATGACTAGCTGAGATGATCCAGCCTGACAGACTACTTGAGCAAGGACTTATGACAAGCCCTGAACTTTCCTATTATACAGAGACTAGACAAATGATACAGGACTTGACAATTAACCTAAATTTTTTCTTTTCAAGATTCCCTAAAGATATCTTCACCCCTAGAAAGTAAAAAGAAAAAGAGAAAATAGATATGAGATAGATCATTGAATCTACTCTGAGAAAAAAGATAAATAAAAATAGGATAAATAGGTAGATCACTGAATCTACACTGAAGAAAAAGGAGAAGATATAAAAATGACAAAAGGTAGACTACTGAATGTATTATGAAAAGAAAAAAGAGAATATGGATATAATAAGATAAAAAGGGAGATTATGGAATCTACTTTTAAAAAAGGAACTACTTGTTTTAAATAAGATAAGTAATGAAAATTTTTTGGTCTGAGTTTATCAGATGTTACTGGACTGGACATTGTTAATATATATAATGGAGTTTTTATCTGAATCTGTCAAATGTTAATGGACCAGACATCGTTAATGTAATCTTGACTGTGTATATTGTATATACTTATTGGATATAATTTTTCCCGTGTTAGTTATAAGCTTTTTTAATTTTAGACAAAAAGAGAGGAAATGTGGGGGTATTGTGTTCCCAAAATATTGTGTATGCTAATAAACTTATCTGGGGTCAAAGAACAGGACAGCCACAATATGAAACAGAGGTTAAGCAGTGGTAGCATACGCCTTTAATCCTAGCATTCCAGAGACAGAAATCCCTCTGGATCTCTGTGAGTTCAAGGCCACTTTGGAAATGGCCAGGCATGGTGACCCACACCTTTAATCCCAGAAAGCACGCCTTCAATCCCAGGGAGTGGTGGTAGAAAGCAGAAAGGTATATAAAGCGTGAGGACCAGAAACTAGAGGCATTTGGCCTGGAGAGGCCTTTGGCCTGGAGAAGCATGTGGCTGGTTAAGCTTTCAGACTTCTAGCAGCAGTTCAGCTGAGACCCATTCTGGATGAGGACTCAGGGCATCCAGTCTGAGGAAACAAGACCAGCTGAGGATTCAGCGAGGTGAGATAGCTGTGGCTTATTCTGTCTCTCTGACCTTCCAGCATTTCACACCAATAACTGGCCCCAGGTTTGATTTTATTAATAAGAACTTTTAAGACTCATGCTACATGTGTGGGTGTGGGTGTGTGGGTGTGGGTGTGGGGGGGATTGTGCGCATGTGTGTGTGTGTGGGTGGGTGTGGGTGGGTGGGTGGGTGTGGGTGGGTGTGCAGAGTCCCTTGAGACTGATGTTACAGGTCATTATGTACCACCTGACATGGAAAGCACTCTTAACTGATAATCCATCTCTCCATCCCAACTGGATTTTTTTAACCAAATATAACACCTTTTATATTAGTTCTAATAATACACATATGCACAATTTTATTTTTTCCCTCCTTCACTCTTTTTCCAGTTCAGTTAAATGCTTTTTTATATCAGAATATGAGGAATTTGATGATTTATAAAATGATATCAGCTCTTTCTTGGATTGACTGTTCACAGTCTCAAAACGCAAAAACTTCCATGGTTTGTTTTATTGAATAATATCTAATCCTTAGAAGTTTTGACCTTGCATTCATGCACCAGAATGAAACTCACCTAAGTCCTGGAATCCAGAGAGTTCTGTTGCTCATTGGCCAAGGGTACATGGACTACGTGGTGGTGACCAGAGCTATGGATGCTGCCTCTGACTCTGCTTCTAATCATGCAGGTTTATTCAAACTAAGGAGCTGTTTTGACATTGAAATAACTCCTTCCAGAATACCTCTGCCTTTTAAATCCACCTAACACCACACCCAAACAGGTGGGAATGCATTGCAGTCAACAGCCGGTCTCTTGGCGATCTCTCTTCTTTTTCTGCTCTCCAAAACCCAGTCCAAGAAACTTTCTTCTTGTCCGTCTGCTGCACACAACCCTAGTGGCAAAAAAGAAATAGGTCAGCATCAAGTCTATTAATCCTGCTCATTGTTTTATCAACACAGAAAATGTTGAGAACTCTAAATTTGGTTGACTTGAGTGGCATTTAAAGGCCATGAGAGATGATGCATGCCAATGTTAAGTTTGCTAGTGTTTTATGAACAAGTTGAAAAGTGATGACATCCAAAATTGAAGCATGATTTTCCTACTTGGGCTTCTAGAATATGAACACTTAAAATTCTACCTTGAAATGAAGATTGGGTCTTATCTAGAGCTAAAGATGGGATATTTTCAGATGGTTCATTCAATATGTAAGGCCATAAAACAGTTGAATAATATGTTTAAAACTTCCTTGATTCTATTTTTGTGCATATTAGGAAGACTTGTCAGGTGTTACAGTAAATCCTTAAGGTATCGTCTCACTATTTTCACTTAATATGATGTACTGTAAATTTCATATCTTAAGCTAACAGAGAACAGAAGACTTTTTTCCTTTTCTCTTTCTGTGACTTTATATGTGACATTATATTGGGCCTTCACATAGTAATTGACACATTCCGGGACAGTGATGGATTACATTTCATCCCAAAATCCAACCATCATAAATAAATCTTACTTTACAAAGTCGAATGGAAGGCAATTCCCTTCACCTGTTTTAATTCAACAAGAATGCTGGATTCATTAGCTTAGCTGGTTCCAAGGAATAGAATTGTATTGATCTCAATGAATTTTAAAACATTACATTTTTATTTGTGTATGGTTTTAGTGCTTCTTATGATAAAATGATAAAGTCTATTTGGAAGGTGAACTTATAAATCTTAAAATTAGAAAGACAAATGTGCTCGGAAACATAATCTGTAAATCAGACATTTGAAAAGTGAAGACTGAAGGCTAACTTGCATTAAATCCGCAAAAAGTTTTATTCTGTTTCTATAATTACATGAATAAAAATGCAGTTGGTCAAAATAGCCATATTCAGAGCACCTTCTGCTACCAGTTACTCAGAAGTTAGAAGTTCTTCTGAGGTTTTATTATGTGGTAAACCTATTCCAACTGTCTTGACACACAGAAACCTTTAAAACTATAGGAACTCCCTGAAAAAAAATCTTTTGTTTGCATAGTGACGTACGGATGCTTATATGTGCCTGTATGCGGCATGTCGTAGAAGTCATGTCAACCAAAAATATGTCATCTTCATCTTTATAAACCCATGTGGGAGCAGCCAGATGACACCAACCTGAAGCCCCTGTATGCATGAATGAACAAATGCTCCCTCTTGCTCTTACCTAATGCTGAACACACATAAGATTCTATATTGTGTTTGTGTATTTATGTAAGTTCTGATGTTCGAGAATTGATTTGCATTGAATACTAGCTATAAGTAAATGAAATGGTTGGAAGAAAAAAGAAAACACATTCAATTTTCTGTCTCCTTTTGACTCACTCCCAGGTAAGGGCTATTACAAACCCTCACCATTCTCTTCATCAGATACTCTTCAAAAATTCACTTATTTTTCTGATGGAATGTTTGATTCACACTAGAAATTTCCATTCTCCCTGAACATTCCTTATTTGGCATTCATGGCACAGATTTCAAGTGAATATATGATTGTGCATGAATTACTGATTGCAAGAGGTTCATTCACAGGATTATTAATCCTTTTCTTTGAAGGTTCACACTCGGTTATTTCCACTTGTTTGTTTAAGTACAGTCTTCTCAAAAATCTGTTGGATACATGAGAAATGTTGAGCACGTGCTCTCAAATTTCTTGCAGATCCTTATTATTTCCCTTCTGCTGACCACATGAATGATGTCTTGACTGAACATAGAATTCCTGGGTTAGTCTTTCATCCCTCAGCTTTCATTCAATATTCTATTTATTTCACTTACCTTTTCGTGGTGGCTGCCTTTTTAGCTAACTGTAAAAGTTTAAATTTTTTATCCCAACCCCACTTATGTTCCATGGCATTTGGACTTCTGTGTTTCCATTTTCTTTTGTCTTCATGCTCATGTATTTTATCCTCTGGGAGATAGTCTTATTCTTCTCAACCAGTTGTTTAATTTGGACTTCCTCATTTGTGTTATTATGAGTTATGAGTGGTATTTAGGATGCCATTTATGATTAGAATCATAAAGATGAAGAGAAACAACATGCTGTCGGGTTTTATACACTATTAATCCTATGTAAGACACTGTGTTTTTAAGTATCTCAAAAGCACCTAGCTTATAGGTGGGAAGAGCTATCCTGTTTAGTCAACTTTCATTAGTCATATATGCATTAAAGAAATTGGCAGTCACATCCAGGTTATTATCAAAAGAATTCTACACACACACACACACACACACACACACACACACACCACACACATCATTGATCTAATTTGCTTATCCATTCCTTTATACCCTTCATCAAATCTCCAAACAATTGCTTAGTACCCAAGAGAACAAGTCTTGCACATGCCTAATAGAATTTTAAAAAGAAAGAAATGTATTAAAACTAGCAGCTATGGAGGCATACTGTTACTGTTCCTGGCCTTGGCCAAGGCAAGTGCTGCACACTGCTGTGCACATCAGGGAAGGTTTCTGTGCCCCAGTTAAGCCTCTCTGCAATCAGCCTCACAGACAACCCTGAGGTGAGGTGTGCATTCCAAATCCTTTAGGCACTCCACAATCTAATCAAGTTTACTACGATGATTAACTATCACAGACTCCTTTCTACTTTCGGTCTGTTTAATAAAAATAATTTCCACATGAGAGAAAAATGTGATATTTTTCTATTGAGTCCAGCACATTTTGCATAATAACATTGTCTAGTTCCACACATTTTCTTGCAAATGTCAGTGTTTTATTCTTATTCTAATGGATTAATCCTAAAACATATGTATGTATATGCTACTCTAATGAGTTATTTGTTTCACATATTGCATATTTCACCTACAGAAGATCCATTCTTTATTGATATGACATGCTGCTACTATATCCTTTGTTCCTGTGCCCAGTTCTCTCTGTTTCCTTCTCAAGATAGTATGTTAATTCCAAAATCAAAGTTATCTAGAATCTCATCCTTTCAATTAATTTTTTAAAATATTTTATTTATTCATGTGGATTTGTGCTTTATGTGCTAGTACCCATCATGACAAGAAAAGAACATGTGAGATCCCCTGGAGTTGGAGGTCTCAGCAGTCATTAGCCATCTGACTCATCGGTCCTGGGAACTGGACTCAGGTCCTCTGCAAAGTGGCAAGCACTCTTAAATGCTGAGCCAGCTCTCCAGCCCCTCTTTGATCTTTTTCTGTTGATTATTTTTCAGGTTTTCCTGAATCTTGAGGTTTTATACACATTGTAGGTGAAAGATGATGAGAATATCACTCTCATTATGACCTTTAAACTTATCTAGACATGACCATGAAATCTCTACAATATGGCCACCCAAACAAGACCTGCCCAGGATAACAGCAGTCCACATGCCAATGGGGGGAATTTCACAGTGCTTCATCGCTAGATGAATAGCTACATTCAATCAGTGACTGCTACAAAAGAGGAAAATCAGTCTTCTCTAGGAATGAGCTCCCTTGATAAGTTACATTCCCAGTTACATATACAAAGGAACAACACTGCCAGGCGGTGGTGGCACACACCTTTAATCCCAGCACTCGGGAGGCAGAGCCAGGCGAATCTCTGTGAGTTCGAGGCCAGCCTGGGCTACCAAGTGAGTTCCAGGAAAGGCGCAAAGCTACACAGAGAAACCCTGTCTCAAAAACCGAAAAGCAAAAACAAACAAACAAACAAAAAAAGGAGCAACCCTAAATACACTTGTCAGGTTGTGTTTAAAACAATAATAAATATTAAGAGATTATGAATTTGAGAAGGAGTGTAGGGTACACAGAAGGAGTTGGAAGAGGAGAGGAAGGGTGGAAATGATGTAAATACAGTACTCATGTATGAAATTCTCATAATATAAAAGTTTAAATGAAAAAACTTACATAGCAATGTTATTGGATAGAGTCAAAACTTGGATTTTAAAGGAATGCATAGCAGGGTAGGCTTATGTCATTTTTGTCCTGAGTTTGGTAGAATAATATTTACCTCCCAACTGGCTACCCAGTCTCCCTGGTCTAGACCAGTTTGAACCAAGGAATTTCTGAGGATGGGAAAAGGTATGAAGTCTTCAATAGACACTTGAAGATTCTACTCTGGAGAATCTTGCTATCCATCTTGGTCCTCAATCCATCTGACAGAGTTTCTAGGGCTTTGTATGATTGCCCTGCTTCAAAAATTAAACTTACTCCGTAATAGATCACCATCATAAAGCGATGGTAAATTGTTTGCTCTAAATATTCATATCCCCTGAAAGAATACAATGCCAACCTGATAAGTAAGAGGTGCCGAACGCTGCAGCAATGTGAATGAAAGCTATGGAGGTATGCTGCTTAGTTTGCATGTCAACTTGGCACAAGCCAGAGTCATTTTGGAAGACAGAACCTGAAATGAGAATATTCCTCCACCAGCACGGCCTGGGGACCAGCTTCTGTATTTTCTTGATTTATTAGTGATGTGGGAGGGCCCAGCTCACTGCAGGAGGTGCCACCCAGGGGGCTAGTTATATTGGATGCTATAAAAAGACAGGCTGAACAAGCCATGTAAAGCAAACCAATAAGCATCATCTCTACATCAGTTCCTGCCTCCAGGTTCCTGCCTTGAGTTTTTTGTCTGACTTCCCTGGAAGATGGACCATACTATAAGAGGAAATAAACAAACCCTTTCCTTCCCAGTACATTTATGGTCATGGTGTTTTATCAGAACAATGGAAAATAACGCAAGAGATAATTAACAAACAGCTTGTTGATTGGTATGGCATCTCATGCCATAAAGGGTAATTCATACCTGTCATTATAAATCCATTCAAACCTATGCTCAGGTAAACAGTGCCCCTACCCATAGTCATTCACAAAAACCTAATCAAAAACAGAAAAGTAACACATGGAAGTAGGAGATAAATTTGCTGGGAAGAAAATGTTCAGTGGTAGGAGGAGGGGGTAAGAGTATGTAGTGTGGACATATGTGTTCAAAATATATTATATATATGTATGAAACTGTCAGAAAATAATTGATATTTTAAAAGAAATTTCTGGTAGTCCACTTCTTTCCTATAGCATCTAGTAACCATGTGGAACCTTCCACATCAGCTTTAAAAACTTTCTTGTAATTTCTTACTATGAATATCTTTTTCTGAAAGTGTTTTTATTTCACCTTTACTTCAGAATTACTGCTCAATACAATATGAATTCAGGGATTACCAGGGTCTTTTAGCATGTAGAGTTTATCTTCTCTGGTAAGAAATTTATGACTATATAAAACCTTATTCTCTTTTAGATGTCATTTTCTTGGCAACTAAACTTTTCTTTTTATCTTTGGTCTTTACTATTGTTTGCGTGTGGTTTCCTGCTTAGGTTTTCTTGGGATTCTTGGATCTTCAATTTGGTAACTCTCAGGAAATTTCAGAATGATTTTATTTCTTCAAATATCTCTTTGTTTTCTATAGCCTCTTTCAGAAACTCCAGTTAAGTTGCTGTTACTCTGTCATGGTGTCTTTGTTTTCAATTCTTTTATCAAATTTCAGTCTCCTTAACTTCTTTTTGACCAGTCTTCAAGTTCACCGACTCTTTCTGTAGCTAGCTCCAATCTAGTCTATCTAGACGTGAGCTTATTCAGTGGACTTTTGTTCAGTACTCACTCTTCCTTAAATTTCTACAATTCCTTTTGAGTTCATAATGATAGTTTTAGTTATTTGCTGAGATTTTTTAAAACTACATTTGCAAGCCTTAAACACATTTATGCAGTTCACTTAAACAACTGCAATGTTGTAGTCAAATCCATGTTGGTGCATAGCCACTGTTTTATTCCTAGCTGTTGATCACTGTTTTCTGTTTACTCATATGTCTACAACTTTTGGTTGTACAAAAAATACGAAGAATATCATAAAGTCTCAGAATAAAAATCCTTTTTTTACCGTAATTAACTTGTATGAACTTAAATCCCAAATTTCATCTGCATATGGTGGTAGCAACTTAACAACCTTTTGAGAATTCTTCTAGCTTCTTGCTGCTGCTTTAGTGTAGACCATTGTTGTCTATTTTGTCTATATACTGTAACAGGTTGGCCTTTGGATTTTCTCCTTTTTCTCCAGCCCTTAGCCCCAGTTTTTGAAGCCTAAAACTGGTAAGCTGACATTTGCTGGATATCTAATTATCTGTGGATCAACAATTGATCTCAGAAAAATGTTTCAAACTCAGACTTTATTAGTCAATTCCTTCTGGAAGACTAAAGTTTCACATTGTTTCTGTTGGCTTTCTGTTTCTCCTCAGTGGACTCACATAGTTGTGTGCATTATACTTAAGGTTGTTGGTCCTTCTAACTCAGATACTCTGCATTTAAAGCTGAAATGACAGTACTTTCAAATCTATGGAAATCTCCTGTTCCCCACTCAAGTAATGACATAACTCTGTTTTTCCCCCGTTGAGAAATTGTGTTAGCAGCATTTTCCCATCTTAATTCCCCCAGGTTATTCTGGATTCACAGCTATTTCATAAGCCACTGGTTTAAGCTTTTTCAGCATATGGAAGGTCCAATCCATCAAGTCATGCTTGTTAATACAGAGGAAATCTAATACAGGGGAAAATCACATCAGCTGGGTTTCTAGCCTCACAAGGGGCGCTGTAGTATTTCACATTTTGTTTCTTTTACCACATGTTTGCACCAAAGTTGGTATTCTATTGGAAACATGTGACAGTCCATTTTCCTTCCAGATTGGCTATGAGTGAAAATAAGAATGAGGACAATTGCTCTTAGAATTGATACCAAACCTGGTAATTTATGGCCACTCCCATTGAGAAATTGTGATCCATAAACTTTTGTGCATAATTAAAGTTTTACTTTTGAAGGAACTAGGGTCCTATACCATATTACCTCCTACAGGTTTTAGAAATGTCTCTTCTGATACTGTGCTCATTATATAAACTGTCCTTGGAATGACTTTTCAATTTTCTGTGTGACATCATTCCTTCTGCACTTAATTTTGCAAATGCATATGCTGCCTGTTCTCTGAGAGTGTTGTTTCCTCCAATACTGCTAAAATTATTTCAGGTTTTTGAAACACAATGATCTTGTCCTCATATATTATAGCACCTGCAGTGTTCTTAGCATTATACTTGAGAAACACTTTACATTTTTTTGGAAAAAAATTACTTTAGATCAGACATTGAAAGTATCATATAAGTGTAATTGCCCCCTTTGAGGGAAATTAATTCATGTTATTAAACAAAGAATGATTAAGCTTGGAACCATTTACCTTATGAGCCTC
>CABHPR010152176.1:0-12217 GCA_902168415.1 Peromyscus melanophrys | reverse complement strand
ACCAAATGTGCTGAGGATGGTAGTGCCCGGGGGTGGGCCAAGCCACCCCAGAGCTAGACTTTCCAGGAAGGGTGCACATGGTGTAAGCACCTACCATCCAGATGGGAAGAGCAAGCCCAGAGCCTCCCTCAGCCTCACTTCTTCGTGAAAGTCACAGAGCAGAAGCCTGCATAGGTTTGGACACAGCTAGACTGGTTAATTTCTTGTCAACTTGACACAAGCTACGGTCATCTGGAAAGAGAAATCTCAGTTGAGAAAATGCCTCCATCAGATTGCTTGTAGGCAAGTCTATGGGGGCATTTTCATGACTGATGAGTGATATGCCAGTGCCCAGCTCACTAGGGACAGTGGCATCCCTGGGCCAGTGGTCCTGGGTGCTATAAGAAAGCAGGCTGAGTAAGCCGTGAGGAACAAACCAGTAAGCATTCATCCACGGCCTCTGCCTCAGTTGCTGCCACCAGGTTCCTGCCTTGGGTCCCTGCCCTGCCCTCCCTTCGAGAGGGACTGTAATCTGTAAGCTGAAGTTAATTTTGGGCATAATGTTTTTCAACAGCATGGCTCTGTGCATGGGTACACTCCTACTTTCCTGGGTCTCCGGGTCCTCATTTATGGACTAAGATTATGACTTGAGCACACAGTAGGAAATCCTTTTAAGCTGGGCTCAATCCCTGTGTCCTCTGCATCTCTAGGGCAGAAGAGGGAACATTTCAATGGCTGCCTATAAGAGAGGGAGCTGCCCTGCATGATCAGCCAAACGGGTCCTCAGGAATCGGGTGTTTGCTGGTCCACTCACCAGGTGACAATGCTGTCTGGATCAGGATGGTGTGTCATCGAGGCCCCAGTGCTCAGGCAGTTCCCATCCTCTGTGGAGTCCTGTACTGTTAGCCGCTGAGTACAGCCCGCACCTTCAAGGGTGCAGAATGTCCTCCACAGGCTCCTGTGTTTAAAACTTGGCCCTCAGTTGTGACAATGTTCTGGAAGTTTCTGTAAACTTTAGGAGAGGAGGAAGTGGGTCACTCGGTGGATGGTGAGGCTCACAGCCTGACCTCACTCCCTGTCTCAATTCTACTTCCTAATCTGTCCTGTTAGAAGAAACTCCCACAACCACAGCCCTTCCAATTTTTTCTTTTCCTTTCTTTCTTTCTTTCTTTCTTTCTTTCTTTCTTTCTTTCTTTCTTCCTTCCTTCCTTCCTTCCTTCCTTCCTTCCTTCCTTCCTTTCCTTTCCTTTTTTTTTTTGAGACAGGGTTTCTCTGAGTAGCTTTGGAGCCTGTTCTGAAACTCACTTTGTAGCCCAGGCTGGCCTCGAACTCACAGAGATCTGCCTGTCTCTGCCTCCCAAGTGCTGGGATTACAGCCAGTCCTTTTACACCTTGTTGAACAGGCACTGGGGTCACCACACAGCTTGGGGCAGCCCCCATCCAGGCCTGGAGGAACTGACAGCAGGTATCTGAAGTGGGCTTTTGTCCTCAGCGTCCGTCCCCTTCTGTCTGCAGCAGGAGTGTGAAGGCCGCTGACATAGGGCTCTCCCTGTGGTAATTGTTAGCTGTTGGTGATCTGGTTCCCGGCAGAAAGTGTGTGTGTGACCCAGGTCTAGCCCTTCAGTGCATCCTCTGGCCACTGATTGGTCCAGGATGGGCATGTGACCCAAGCTTGTCCAATCCAAATAACTTACGGAACTTTTTGCTGGTGACTTTGCTGCACTGTATTTGGTGATGTACAGGGTCCATTCTACAGCCCTGAGGGGACAATCTGTCTGAGACCATAGATCTGGAACCCTCTGGCAGGTTGGCTGCCCAACTCAGTTCCACTTCTGTGCAGAGTGCCTACTATTTTCCTCTTTACACTGTGGCCACGGGCTTGGCTGCGGACACCCTTCTCCATAGGGACCAGTCCTTCTCCACAGGGTCCTGAGCACTGCTCTCCATGATCTTGAAGACCATACTAACCTTGAACAGCTCCTCTGTCCAAGGCAACATGTGCCCCCATGCCACCTGCTGGAGGATAGGAGTAATTGGCCAGACAGCTAACTCTCCCCGGATGATAGCCAGCCCATCCAGGGCATGTTATGGTCCCCCAAGGACCCTTGAACTGTCAGGTAACCATGGATTGTGGCCAGCCTACAGCTGTGTGAGTCACTAGGTCAGATGGCCTGTCACATTGGCCCTGCTCCAGGCCCCTTGCCTACAAATTCACACTTCCCTTAAGTCACATTGGGTTATGGTTCAAGACAGTCATCTTCACACATGTGTTTCATTTCAGCCACAGCCCAGAACCATAATGGACCCAACAAGCAGAAGCACAAGATTCCCACTAAAAAGTTCTGGGTTCATTTAATTCCTGTGTCTTCTTACAGACCATACGTTTATAAGACAAACGGGGCCACAGATAAATAGATTGCAAGGGGGCAGCTCCATCTTGAGGTGTCTCCAGCCAGTCAGGGGATGCGGAAGCGCGGTAAGTATGGTGAGGCCTGGGGAGTGCCTGTCTTCGTGAATCCTTTGGTGACAGGGCCAGCCTGTTCCATTTCCACAGTGTTCTGCCTGTGCTCCCTGGGGGCCTCTGGGGTGCTGAACACTTTGTCGTAGTACTCAATCAGCAGCTCCGTGAACAGGTTCAGAGGCACCAGGGCGCTCAGGGAAGCCACCCCCTGAGATGGCCAGATCAAGTTCAGCCCAAACACACATGCCAGGTTTGAGCTGGTCATCTTGTTTGAAATGCTCTCCTGAGACACCTGGAAGAGGCCGCACCGGAAACCAAGAAATGAATCCCCAGGCATCAGCAGCCTGGATTCTGTCCTCACCCCAGAGGAGACTGGTGTGGTAGAGAGAGCTCATAATGATTCCATCCTCACCCCCCCGAGGGGCTAATGTGGTGGAAAGAGCTCTGGAGGGGGAGGGAGTGGGCTGGGGAGATGGCTCAATTCATCTCACCAAGTGCTTGCCACGCTAGCTGGAGTTTGGTCCCCAGAATAATCTGGTGCACACTTGTAATCCCAGCACCGAGGAGGCAGGGACAGGTGGATCCCTGGGGCTCTCTGGCCAGCCAGCCTAGCCGACTTGGCAAGATCCAGGCCAGTGAAAGACCCCAATCTCAAAGAACAAAATGGAGCCAGTGAGATGGCTCAGTGGGTAACAATAACTTCTGCAGAGCCTGGCAATCTGAGTTCAGGCCCTGGGACCCACATGGTGCTCCAAGAGAACCTGCTCCCTGCAGTCTGTCTTCTGATCTCCACGTGTGCATGCTGTAGCGTGTGTACACATTTGTGTGCCCCCCCTGTGTGTGTGTGTGTGCGCGCGCGCACACACACACACACACACACACACACACACACAAATAAATAAACAAATAAAAGAGTTCTGGAATGGAGGCCACAGCCAATGACAAAATTCTACATGGCCACTTCCCCACTGAGGGAGGCCTCAGTTTTTCTGTTTTTCCATCTGTGAAATGTTGTGGGATGGTCTGTATGTCAAATTGCTCTGATTGGTCAATAAATAAAACACTGATTGGCCAGTGGCCAGGCAGGAAGTATAGGCAGGACTAACAGAGAAAAGAATTCTGGGAAGTGGAAGGCTGAGGCAGAGAGACACTGCCAGTCACCGCCATGACAAGCAGCATGTAAAGATGCCAGTAAGCCATGAGCCACGTGGCAAGGATTAGATTTATAGAAATGGATTAATTTAACATATAAGAACAGTTAGCAAGAAGCCTGCCACGGCCATACAGTTTGTAAGCAATATAAGTCTCTGTGTTTACTTGGTTGGGTCTGAGCAGCTGTGGGACTGGCAGGTGTCAGAGATTTGTCCTGACTATGGGCCAGGAAGGAAAACTCCAGCTACAGTGAAAGGTTCTGGTTTTGACGCTGTGGAGACCCTCTGAACCTCCACAGTCTGACTTCCAGGATCTCATGAGTGCCCCATCAACTCCCCTTCCACTTTGGCAGACTTGGGGGAGGGGCGGGCACCCAGCACTGCAAATCTAAGCCAGGTGCCCTCTGGCTTCTGTGATATGATTGGTGAATTGAGCTCAGGCTTGCAGGTATGGTGGCGAGAGCCAAGTGCTTTCTACCTTGTAGGGGCTCCCGTCCTCCTGGCTGACATGGCCACCTGGATAAGTAGGATTCAGTACTCCCCATTTTGCAGATGAGAAAACTGAGCCAAGAGGGTATGGAAGACCTGCCTCTGAGCCCTTGTGAGGGAGCAACACAACAAAGACCAGTCCACACCAGTGCCTGAGGAGGAAGCCTGAGAAATCCGTTCTCCGCTGAGAGGGTCTGAGCGCATCCTCGCTCGGTGAGAAGTAACCAGGCAACAGCGAGAGAGACGGAATTGCTTGTGGTGAATGTGGGGGTAGGGTAGAGGGCAGCTGGGGAGGTGGTGCAGCGGCTAAAGTACTTGCCACAGGACCTGAGTTCAATTCCCAGCACCCACAAAAAAAAATGTAGCAGCACATGCCTCTACTCCGGGCACTGGGGTACGGGGTATAAAGATAGGCAGATCCCTGGAGCTCACTGGCCAGCCAATAACGGCTGACTCCAGGTAAGCCTTTCTCTCAAAACATGAATGACTGAAGAAGACCTCTAACATTGCTGTTTGTCCACCACACATCCATTCACATGTATTCATGCATGCACACATGCATGAACATATACATGAATATATACCATACACACAAAGCCAAGAATGTGACATCATATGATAAACTGTCCCCTCTGTCCCTCCTGGCTCCTATCCCTGGACATCGCATCAGACTGTCAAGTTTCTCAGAGGAGTCTGGCTGGACCTTGAGTGACATCCTTTGGTGGTTCAAGAGTGGAATGGGTGTGACTTTGGACCTGGGGCAAACAGCACAGGTCAGGGATGACAAGAGGCCCCCAGGGCCAGTCTTGGGGCTGGGCTTCCTCATCCTGGGATGCAGCTAGCCCCACTTACCTCATGCAGGAAGCCCATGAGGTAGCGGAGGACAGTGTAGTTGTGCTCCGGGAGGCTCCGCAGGATCAGGCGGCAATGGGTCACACGCAGGCTGCTCTCCACACCTGCAACGGCATGAGGCTGCTGGCCTGGGCAGCACAGTCCTAAGGCCAGCCTGGCTGTGTGGCTCTGGCCAGCACCCCGCTACTCCTGCCAGGCTCCTTCCTCCTCTGTGTGATGGCTACAGAAACTACTGCCCACTGGGAAGCAGGGCAGTGAGTCACTCTGCAAACAGGAAAAGGCTAGACCAGGGCCAGCCATTTAAACACAGACCACCATCCACATCTGGCCCAGCACATTTCCTTGTTAATAAAGGTTTCATTTGTTCTCTCTACCTTCCAAGTGCTGGCATTAGAGGCATGTACCACCATGCCAGCGATCAGTAGTAATATTTTACTTGAACTCAACCGTGGTTGTGTGTAGACACACTGCCTAGGGCTGTTTGTGGGTTACAACGATGGAGCCGGCAGCTGCCATGGAGACTGTGTGGCTGGGGACCTCGCTAGGATAAATGCACCTGCCTCTGGTTCTCAGTACACAGATCACCAGGCTGTGTTGTTCTCAGGGAAAGCCCTGCATCCAGGGGTGGGGTCAGGGTGCTGGATCTAACCGTTTCACACATAGACCCTCAGTCCCCACCGTTGCCCTCCATTTGAGTTTTGTTTTGAGACAAGGTCTCACACGTCCCAGGCTGGCCTCAAACTTATTCTGTAGCTGAGGATGCCCTTGAACTCCTGGTCCTCCTGCCTCCACTTCCCAAGTGCCGGGATTATAGGTGTGGGCCACTGTTTCTGGTTTATGTAGTGCTAGGGATGGAGCCCCGGCACTTGACTAACCAATCTACATCCTCAGACCCCCCACCCATAGACATGTACACAACCCTGTTCCTGAGCCCCCAGCCTCTGACACACTACTGTCCCTCTGCTAAGCCTGTGTAGTGACCAGGGGACCCTGGAACTGTACAAAGGCTCCTGCTGGGACCCAGGATCCCCGTCTATGAAAAGCTTGAGGGCTTTCTGATAAAAGTCATTGTCTTGGGGAACCAAGCTGTGGTTGCTTAGTAATCTCGGTGGACAAGGAGTTTCCTTGCGACTCGCCTTTCCAGGGAACCAGTGGCCACCAGCTCCGGGCTGCGGATGACCCAGTCTCAAGCCCCTCTTCAGAGAATGATGGCCACAGAGACGACATGGGAGGGACGCAGGCCACCTTGGCTATCACGCTGGTCCCTCTTTTTTTTTTTTTTTCTTCCGAAACAGGGTTTCTCTGTATAGTTTTGGTGCCTGGCCTGGATCTCACAGAGATGAGATCTCACACAGGCTGGCCACAAACTCACAGAGATCCGCCTGACTCTGCCTCCCAAGTGCTGGGATTAAAGGCGTGTGCCACCACCGCCGCCGCCGCCGCCGCCGCCACCACCACCACCACCACCCGGCTGTGGTGGTCCCTCTTATCCCTTCCCAAGGAAGCAGGCAGAGCTGCAGAATGTCATGACAGTGACTCTGTGACAGCTGACGGTTGAGCATATTCTTACTCATTTTGAGCCAGGGATGACCTTGAGGTCAAGTGCAGGAGTTACATCTACACAGCACCATGCCTACTGTATCTGGTGCTGGGGGTGGGATCCGGGGCTTCCTGCATGCTAGGCGAGTGCTCTATTCACTGAGCTGCATCCCAGCCCTTTTATGTGCTTTCAATCCTCAGAAGAGCCCTAGTGAATACAGATGAGGGAAGGGAGCGCAGGGGAGCTGCATGACTTGCCCCAGGTCACACAAATGGTGACTGGAGAAACAGGGACCTGAGACACAGCTCTGGACCAGGGCGATGACTCCTGATTCCTTGGTCACCAGCCGTGTGCTCCTTGTCTCTGGAGACTACAGCCTTCAGGAAGCTTCCACAGGGCTCCCAGGAAGGGCCTGCATACTTCACTTGAAGGAGAAATGTAACCACCTGGGTAGGGCCACCAGGCAAGCTAGGGTCACCCTCCCCAAATGCAAGGACAATATGGCCTGTTTGATGCCTGCAGCCTCACTGAATAGAGGGGTGGCCCCAAGTTCCCCTCAGCTGACCCACAGGGCTGGACAGTAATGGGCCAATGTTGGGTGGACACTGCCTCAGTCAAGACAGAGGCTGACCTGGGTCATTAGCCAGGGATGCCCTGAGGCCAGGGTTCACGAGGGTACATACTGGTGATCCCGAGAATCTGCTCATAGGCTTGGAAGGTCAGCAGCGGCTGGGGCAGCTCACGCAGAAAGGTCTTCAGGATCACGGCTGGGACATGCATGTCTCCGTAGTCATCAAAGTTCACCGGCTTCCCTGAACACAGGACATGGCACAGCTGAGCAGTTCACTCAGCCCATGGCTTGGGAGCTCGAAGGGGAGGTGTAGGTCACAGCCATGTGTCCCAGGGATGCCTCTTGGTTATGGGGATGCTTGTTCCCCACCAGCTTCCTCTTACTGTTACTGCCTCCCTCTTTTAGGGTGCCCATGGAGCAGCTAATTGCTTCTTCCCTCCAGGTAAGGTTTGGCTCTGGATGGAGGCTTGAGCTCCAAGGTCAGGGCCTTGGCTCTGGGGCTGCACATACAGGGCCAGGCTAAGGTCTAAATGTCCAGCTCAGGACTGTGTGGGCCTAGTGTTTGATGAGTGAATTTGCAATCACAGGAACATGGAGGGCTCAAGCAGGACTAGAGGGCGAGTGTTCCTGGGAGCAAGATAGTTACTTGCTTAGTGTTATTTTGGAGGTACCCCCAATTCAGAGTCCAGTTTTCTGCTTGCAGAGTCGGGGCCGCCTATGGAAAGCCATAACATGATTTCTCTACCTTGAAGTGTTAGTTCAAACCATGTGGCCACCTAGTGTCAGTGGGGAAGGCGCAGAGGCACTGAGGGCTGGGGCAGTGCCTTGTCCAGCTGGCTGGAGTCTGGACACAGGACTCCCTTGCTCTACAATGGGATGGTGGTTGGCATTCCCAGGCAGCAGCCCACCTAGATCTGTTTCCGGGGTCAGGTGGGGTATGGAGTTACCGAGGACTAGGGGGCGGCAGTTGAGAATCTGGCAGGGGGGAGGGGTCTGGGGCATCACCTTGATCATACAGCCGCTGGATCTGGCGGACTGTCTGGGCGCTGGCTGATCTCCGGAACAGGCCCTCTGTGCGTAGTCCTGCAGGAAGAAAAAGACTGGACATCTCAGATCCCAGAACTCTGGCCTTCCGGAGATTCTGTGACTCCCCTGTCTGCAGCATCAGCCTCCTGTGGTGACAGATCAGGCTTTTCCAGTCACCTGATGTTCCACCTCCAGGCCGTCCCTCCCTAAGAGAAGGGAATGCAGAAATGCACAGGCCCGAGCTCCAGTTGCCTCTGCCTCCTAGCCGCTATGTGGCCCTGAAGAAAATGCTCAGCCTTTCTTCTGTCTAACATCATCAGTTGGCTGCCTCCCTGCCAGCCCCTGCTGCTGGCTTCACAACCAGGAAAGTCGGGCCTGAGCCTGCTCTCTGTGGGGAACAGCACCCTAGAATACATGAGAACGCTGGGCAGCAGCCTGGAGGCTGAAGTCCTTCTGGTCTCTCCTGCCTCTCCTTCTTAGCTTCCCCACAGACCCACAGTCATGCACACACACTAAAGGTGGCCACTGTGCCTGCACATCACATGCTTGCTCAGGTCTCAGCTCCAGCAGCCCCCGGCTTGTGGGGTGTTCAGGATCTGAAACATGGCCCCTTTGGAAAGACGCTGTTGAGTGTCCCGGCCAGAGCTAGCTCCTTACCTTTCTCCCTCAGGTACGTCACTGTCCACCTCAGCACAGGGGGGATGAGTTCACCTTGGTTTTTGTCTTTGAGGCTGAGGGAGAAGAAAGTACTGGCTTATTCCAGACCCTGAGGGTAAGCACAGCCAGGGAAGGCTCTCAGATTCCCCATTCCAGGGGAATAGAACATCAAGGAGTGTCCAGGGAGAGACACAGCCTCAGGCCCCATGAAGCATCCTCGAGAGTCCAAATATTAGGAAGGACAACAAAGTGCTGGAACTCCACCCAGAATATACTGTGGGGAACACTGGGGGGGGGGGTTGGAGGCTTCCTCAGGGGGCTACTTCAAGGCAGAGGTTTTGAGGGATGAGTAGGAGCTTGCCAGAGGGCAAAAGAAATAAAAAAGCAATACAGACAAGAAGACACACAGATGTACGAGAAAGTCTGGCTGTGAGCATGGACCCAAGAGACCAGACCAGGTACTCATCCAATTTTAAAAAGTACTGGCTGGGAATGGTGGCACACGCCTTTAATCCTGGCACTCAGGAGGCGGAGGCAGGCAGATGAATCCTGGACTACACAGTGAGTTCCAGGACAACCAAGACTGCAGAGAGACCCTGTCTCAAAAAAAAACAACAACAAACAAACAAACAAAAAACAAAAACAACAACAAAACCCAAAAGTACATGATAAAAACATGGGGCTTGACAAACAGTGACAACAGATACTCAGAAGGACTCGGTGCTGATTCTGAGTCCTCGGCATCTAGCGCTGACTGGGGACCGCAGTGGAGGGAAGCTATGGTGTCTCAGGACAAGTGTCCCTGTGTCACCTGCACCTGCAGGACAGTTGCCTCTCTGTGCACTGGCCGTGGGCTGGCCCACACAGCCTGCTGTGGGATGTACAACACAATACACACATTTTGTTAGACCTCCTGACTAGGCTATACTTGCTCCAGCCCCCACCAGGAGGAAAGATGTCCTGGATGGAGGCCACTCCTCTGGCCCGGTGTCAAAAATGACAAGATACGTAAAGTGAGTTGAACCCCAGTTGCTCCGCGCACTTCATGGAACCCAGGAAAGATTTCCTACTGCTGTAACATGCTGAGAGTTGAGGAGGCTACTTGTTACATGGCGTCCTCAGGAGCTGACTGAGACGCGGGAAAAAAAAGCCTGCTTCTGTAACATGCTGAGACAAAAGGCCGCTTGTTACACAGCATTAACAGTGACAGCTGACTGAGACACACTTACTGCTTGTGAGGCTAGGCCCAGAACTACAGGGAAGGGACCTCGGGGTCTCCTGAAGAGGAAGATGGATTAGGACACTAGGATACAGAGAACAGGTGTAAATACAGAAAGTACCCATTCTGTTTTATGAGATTGAGATGAATTTTTTTTTAGGCTGACTGGGGAAACTGAGGTACAGATTGGCTACATGGCTTGCTCGATTGAGTGCAGAGCAGAGATTTGAACTCAGGCAGGCTCCAGAATCTCACCTCTTCAACACTCCATTCATTCTGTCATGGTGTCAAGGTCACCATGGACACATGAGCTGGACATCAGCTCAGTAACAGTCCATTTAGAGTGTAAATCCAGACAGAGGCAGAGAACAGAGAGGTGGAGTGTGCGCGGTGGCCCTGGGTCGGCCAGCCAAACCCAGGCCTGACCTTGCTGAGCCTCTGTTTCCCCTTCTGTCCCCTGGGCTGGCTGTGGGATTATCAGGGTGACATGTGAGGAAACATCCCGTCACTATGCAAACAGTCAGCAAATCTGCTCCCTTCCCAGGTGGGCGGTCCTTAGAGATTAAGGATGCGCCTTAAACACCTGGCTCAGTTCAACTGTTACGCCCACGTCACAGCAGCGATGGCCTCCGCACACCCTAACTCTGTGCATGGTTTGGTTTCACGGAAATCTTTCTCTCTGCTAAAGCCGCACATGTAGGACCCTGGACAGTCACCAAGTAGCCATGAGACTGGCCCTGCCTCCAGAGAGACCCAGGAATGGATGGGCCTTCCCAGCCTGTTCCATAACAGCTTCCTCTTTGTCAACTGTCAGAGAGGAGGTGATGTCCTGGGGGGTGGGGGAGGATGGGGAAGGGCAGCAGGTGCTGTAACACTGCTTCCTAGGAAGCCAGTGCCCGTGCCAGCCCTTTCCAGAGCTCTGCTACTACCAGCCAGATCCTTAGCCTCCTGGGCCTCAGGCTCCCTGGTTCTGGAAGGTAAGGGTTCTGGCAGCACCTCTCCAGGGCCTGAGGGATGTAGGGGTGTTGTTAAGCAGGGAGTCAACGGTGCTGGTGGCAGAAATCATTCTCACGCCAGGACTGAGTGGTGTCCCCAAGCAGAACACAAATGGCTCATGGCAGAAGGGAATGTTTGGACCCAGTGAGCTGTGGTGACCGTCCCGGTCACACAGCAAAAGATCCGGCTGGCCACCATTCTTGGAGAGTCCTGCTCAGCATGTGACAAGGCTGGGCCACTAAAGACCCCTTTGCCTGGTGCTTTGCCGCCAGATTGTGAGTTTCTGTCCCCTTGGGTCTATAGGAGCTGACTCACACTCATGTATGTGACTTTTCTGACCACCATTATGCATAATAATGAAAAGGTGGAAACAACCAAACTATTCAGGAATTGCTAGAGAACCAACAGAATCCAATATGGCTGAATAATAGATGTGTACAGCTACACCCTCTATGGACCTCAAAAAAGACACCAGGCAGAAGAATAGAGCTCAAAGTGCCTCCGCATGGTGTGGTTCCATTTACACGAAATGTCTAGAATTTAGAGATGGAAAGTGGACTCATGTCTGTGAGGGAGGAAAGGCAACGGATGTGGATGGAATGTTCTGGCATTAAACAATGGTGGCCGTTGCCCAGGGCTGTGACAACCCTTACCACAGAATGACATACTTAGAAAAAAGGAAGCTTACCCAATAATCTTGGCCTCGACAGTTCCTGGATGCATGTGTCGGTCAGTCCTGCATCTGGGCACTGAATCCTACTCTGAGGAGCAGGTGGAGGATGTAAGGTGTGTACATGTGTGTGTGGAAGGGAAGGAGTCTCACACATCCTATTTTGTGTGAAGCCATCAGGGACGGCTTCCTGGAGGAGGGGATAGTGAAGGGCGCATATTCTGCATGCTCTGTGGCAAGGCCCATGGTCACAAGGTTCTTGGACTGGGTTAATGAGGAGAGCAGTGGTTCATCTCTAGGCTTGTCTTCTATCCCAGACTCACAGCTGCCCCGAGGAGACTCGCATCTCTATCCTCCCTCTTCGGGAATGGCAAGCAAGGCTCTATATTTCTGCAGTGCTGGAGATTGAACCCAGGGCTTTGCCCATGCTAAGCAAACTCCTCTGAGCCCCGGCCCAGCCCAAGTGAGACCTCTGACTCCCCGGCTTTGCCTTCCTCTGTTGGCTTAAGTGGCTCGTTCCAAGTGATGGCTTTCTGTTGTGAACTTAAATCAGCAAATTAACATTGGCGAGTAGGCTTTAGTTATGAATTTTAATGTCTTCCATTC
>CABHPR010152175.1:0-15368 GCA_902168415.1 Peromyscus melanophrys | reverse complement strand
AACTAAAACTGGCATAGGAATGATGAACTAAAGATGTCAATAAATGAACTGAGAGAACAGTACCAACTATGAGATTACATGGACAGCTCTCCAAAGTACAGAATACTCCCCCACACAGCAAACTTCCAAGTTTGGAATGGTTAACTTACAGTCTTCCAGATTCTGTGATTCACAAATGCAAGCAGAAATTAGATAGACTAGCAAAAGAGTACAGCTGCAGCTTGCAGAGGTCAGGCTGTTAGGTCCATGATAAGCAGCCATGCTGCCTGCCTTGTCAGGCACTCCCGGTAAGGCTGCTTCAGGCAGCAGCACTGGGGCTATCCAAAACTGAAGGATCTTTTTCCTATTGGAGAGTACTTTTTGCAGTCAAACTACAGAAACAGACCTTATCTAAGAACTAAAATGATAGGATGATGATGTCTCGGTTTTCTCCTCTATAAAAATATTACACCTGGCTTTTACTTCCTGCCCCTGAGAGGCCTTTATGGGGATAAAAAGACTTTCCAGATTAAGAGCACAATGTAAATATGGACTAAACTACATCAGGGACTGAATCCAAATAACATAAACGGAAGGCAGATGGGCACTTTGGCAGAGCAAATAGCCACCTATACCATCAGAGTAAACACGTAAGTACCGATTACCTACTATTATTTTAAAAGGAGATCTTTGGGAGCTTGAGAGATGGTTCACTGATTAAGAACACTTGTTTCTGCAGAGGGTCCAAGTTTGGTTCCCAGCACCCACATAGTGACTCAACTGTCTGTAAGGTCAGTTCCAGGGAATCAAACACTCTCTTCTGTCCTCTGTGGGCACCAGGCATGCACATACTGCAGACATAAAAGCAGGCAAAACACCCATACAAACAAAATTAAAGAACAAAAACTTTGCCATATAAAAAAAGCTGTGCTCTCTATGCCTTGCCTTCCCTGACTCAGCACTAGGAACCCCTCGCTTTAATTTAAGGTCCAATCCAAAAGGCACCTCTTTCACTCATCCTGCATATTCCAACTGCACCTTAAGTTAAACCTGTCCACACCTGCACTTCAGCACCTCTGAAGAAGCCCTGCCATGTCTCGAGTTGGACTTTCCACGGGCCATCCGTTTCTCCGCCTGGTTCTCTGAGTTCTTTGAGCTTTATTTCAGTAGTTACACCTCCTAGTGGAATATCTAGCTCAAGTATTAACCCTAAACCTCTTTCCTAATTCCAGCTAACCAATTACAATATAAAAAGTTTCTGTACTGTTTCTATTGAGGCAGAACTCCCCAAGCAGATGACAAATTACAATGGGAAATATATGAATGGTTCGATTTACTCAGATGTTATTTATTCAGCCTCAGACAGTAAGTCGGAACTTCTTTCTTTCTGATGTCTGAGAATGATGTGAAGAAAAATACACCATATAAGTGAGAAATTTCAGTTTCTTAACAGAGTTTCTCTGTGTATCCTTGGCTGTCCTGGAACTCCTTCTGTATACCAGGCTGGCGTGGAACTCACAGAGATCCTCCTGCCTCTGCCTCCTGAGTGCTGGGATTAAAGGCATGCGCCACCACTATCCCGCTCAGTCTGGCTCAGTTTCCTTTTCTAAGTGGTGTATACACATCTTTTTGGGTGTGTATACTGATGTATGGGAGTGTGTGTGGAAGAAAGACAGAAGATGACATCCAGTCTCTTCGTTATTTGCTTTCTATCTTATTTTTTGAGATAGTCTCTCACTGAACAGCTCAATCTAGCTAGAATGACTGGCCACTGAGCTCCAGAGATGTACCTGTCTCCCCTAAACAACCCAATTGCTGGAATTACAGGTGTGTGCCACTATACCAATTTTTACAAGGGTGCTAGGCATATGAATCTCATTCCTGTACTTACTCAACAGGCACTTGACTGACTGAGCTAGTTCCTCAGTCCCGAAATTAATTTTTTAAATACTATGCAGCTATGTATGATGTCCTAAACCAATAATCCAGCACTCAAGAAGCTGAGGTAGGCCAGGCGGTGGTGGCGCACGCCTTTTATTCCAGCGCTCAGGAAGCGGAGGCAGGTGGATCTCTGTGAGTTGGAGGCCAGCCTGGTCTACAGATGGAGGGAGTTCCAGGACAGCCGGTGCTACACAGAGAAACCCTGTCTCAAATCCTCCCACCCTCAAAAAGAAGAAGCTGAGGTAGTAGAGCTGCCTCAAATGTGAGGTTTACCTAGGCTAGAGATCCCATCTCTATCAAAAATTAATAAAGGAAGAAAAAATTTTAAAGCTCATATAAAATTATGGTTAAGCGCTACACAAACTGTTGCATTAACTGTCGAACCCAGGAGGAAAAAAAAAATTACAGGCTAAGAGTGAAATGGCATGTCTTGTCTTTAATCACACTTGGTCCACATAGTGAGTTCCAGGTCAGTCAGGGACACACAGTAAGACTGTCTCAAAAATAGGAACAGTCAAGGGCTTTGGGGGGCAAGATGGGGGCGAGAGGGGGGCATGGTTTATCTGGTAGAGTGCTAGGCCTAAAATGCATGAAGCCCTGGTTAGACCCTTAGTAACTCATAAAATTGTCTGTGTGGCACATAACTATAATCCCAGCCAAAATGTAGAAAGAGAAAGATCAGAAGTTCAAGTTCCTCCTAAGCTTAAGAAAGTTTTAGACTAGCCTAGAATACATGACACCCTAAGGAGGTGTGGGGGAAGCAAGGAAAAACTAGAGTGATGAGAATAATTGCTGCACATACTGATGACTAGAAAATAAATGTTTCAGAACATTGGCATCAGGTAAAGCATTCTATACTGAAAGAAAAATAACAGCTACCCCACATAAGCAGTCTGTGCAAACACCATATGGTCTGCTGAAAGAAAAAAAGTTTACTTTTTTTGTCCTACAGATAAAAATTAAGTTGCCAGAAATATTTCAGAAATAATTTTGCCATCCCAGGTGTCTAATAAAATATGTACAGTATCCAAGTTTATTTGTCTAACTTCATTTTCAAAGCTCAAAATGCCCACCACACTTTAAATCATGGGCAAGGCTTAGTGGTGTCTTTAATACCGGCTCTCAGGAGGCAGAGGCAGCAGAGTTCTGTGAATTCCAAGCCAGCCAAGGTTATATATAATGAGAACCTCAAAAAATGAAATAAAACAAATAAAAGCCAGCAGTGGTGACATACATCTTTAATCACAGCCCTTGGGAGGCAGAGGCAAACAGATCTCCATGAGTTCCATGCTAGCCTGGTCTACAGAGCTAGTTCCAGGACAGCCATGGCTAATCTCGAAAAACCAAAGATTAATTAACTGATTAATTGATTGGGGGCTGGAGAGATAGCTCAGTAGTTAAGGCTGCTCTTCCAGAGATCTAGAGTTAAATTCCCAGCACCCACATGGTGGCTCACAACTGTTTTTAACTATAATCCCATGGGATCTGATGCCCTTTTCTGGTATTCATAAATGCAGACAAAACACCTGTATATATAAAATACATAAATAAATTATGCTTTAAAATTTTATAAGGGGCTGGAGAGATGACTCAGCAGTTAAGAGCACTGGCTGCTCTTCCAGAGGACCCTGGTTCAATTCCCAGTTCTAGGATTAAAGGCATGTGCCCCTATCCCTGGCTTCTGACAGTTTTTAAGGTTGTCTTTTTGGGCCATCGATATGGCTCAAGTGGGTAAGGGCAACTGCCATACCTGACAACTTCGGTTTAATCCTTGGGAGCCACATGATGCAAAGAGAGAAAGAACCAATTCCGAGAGCTGTCCTCTGACCTCCAAATGCAGGTGGTAACATGCACGCACCCACACAAATACAACAAAATAATGTTTCACTAATGTAAAGAAAAAAACTTTTAAAAAGAGAAATGTCTTTTTGTCTTTTATTTTATGTTCCTAAAAACCCTTGAATATAGGAAAGCATTAGAAGCAGAAAGACCTTGTAAATTCTTTCTATGAAGAACCAGTTTTTGTTATTAAATCAGTCCACCTACTAAGAAAGTGTGGTACTGCCCACATGTAATTTTAGTACACAGAATGCTGATGTTAGTTTGAGGCCATCCTGGGCTATAGTGAGACAAATATACCCCAATTTAGTATCATACTTTGCATAAATGTTTTACAGGCTTCTTTCCACCGACTTAACCCAGATCTTTAAACCTTAGTCCAAATTCTTAGTCCATTTGCTGGTGACTGCCTGGTTACGCTCTAACAGATGAATTGTAGCACAACAGGTAGCCATATGACACTATCATCCTCAATCTGCACAATGCTCTCCAAGGTAAGAAGCACAAGTGCCACATTGTACTCACCATCCTGTGACCTCAGAGTCAACAGTTCTCCGGGAAGATCCTTCATAACAACCCTCCACACCTTCCATAACTCACCTTGACTTTTCCTAACCCCTTTCTCCTAAGCACTTTCATTTTTTTTTTAAAGATTTATTTATTTATTATGTATACAGCACGTACGCCTGCAGGCCAGAAGAGGGCACCAGATCTCATTACAGATGGTTGTGAGCCACCATGTGGTTGCTGGGAATTGAACTCAGGACCTCTGGAAGAGCAGTCAGTGCTCTTAACCTCTGAGCCATCTCTCCAGTCCCCAGCACTTTCATTTTTATAACCTTATTTATCTTCTAAAAAAAAAATGCCTATTTACCTTTATTGTCTGTCTCACCCACTAGGATTTAACTCCCACAAGGGAAGAGCTTTGTTTCATCCACTAATTTAGTCCAATACTTAGAACAATGGCTGGCCCAAAGTGAACACGTAGGATATTTAAGTGAAGGAGTAAATAATACCAAGGACAACCCTACCCATTAAGGGATGTTCAAATCAACCAAACCTACTCTTCTTGCATCTTTCACTGGTGAATTCAGTCTAAGCTTACTCTTTTTCACTTCTGACCCTGCTTCTATTCAGGCTTCTTCACAATTCTTTCCCGAAACCACAGGGGCAGTGAGTTTCATATACATAAACCAGTGTGTTTTATTCCCGCACAGATCATTCTTTCGTGGTTACCCAGCACTCAGAAAAAGAATCCAGATTTCTCATTCCAGTTTACAAAGCTTTTCAGCACAGTTAGGTAGACTGTCACAAACTAAGGGCCAGCCTTGACTACAAATGCTCCAGGCCAACCAGCCTGGGCTCAGTTAGGACTTATCTAAAAAAATAACACCACAAAGAAATGAAGAAACAAAGCTTTTTTCTTTTTTCTTTTTTTTTCTTTTGGTTTTTCAAGACAGGATTTCTTTGTGTAGCTTTGGAGCCTGTCCTGGATCTCGCTCTGTAGACCAGACTGGCCTCAAACTCACAGAGATTTGCCTGGCTCTGCCTCCTGAGTACTGGGATTAAAGGCGTGTGCCACCCTACCCGGCTGAAACAAAGCTCTTTTAAGAGCTACCTTCCCTTTACATTCATATTGACTCTTATTTCTTCACTACAACATTATAATTATACTTGGCATTTTCTTTTCTTTTCTTTGAACATACCAAACTTATTCCCATAGTTTAACCTTTGCCCTGGAATATTCTTCCTTTTGATATCTACTAGATTTCTTTAATGTAATTCAGAATAACACAGCTTACTTCTTCAGGCAGCTATAAATGACCACTTAGTATCACACCCTGGTTTTGCTGTTATTGCTGATGGCCATCTATTGATCTATACTGTTGGTTTTTCAGGGCAGGGCACCTCATGGTATTCCAGGCTGGTCTCATCTTCCTATGCATGGTAAATCTTGAACTGACCCTCCTATCTTCACCTCCCAAGTGCTAGAATTACACACATGCTCCTGTAATGCCAGTTTATAAGCTGACAGGAAACTGCACTTTAGGCTCTGTGCATGCTATCAACTGCACTACATTCCTAGCCCCTTATTCTTTATTTCTTGTATGTCTATTTATTTTATTTATCTATGGGGGGGGGGGCAGGTCACTCTGTATAGCCCTAGCTGATCTAGAACTCATGTAGACCAGGCTAGCCTCAAACTCAGATCCGCCTGCCACTACAAAGACGTGCACCACCACATCTGGCTTGTACTCCAATTTAAAGCAATCTTACAGGTTGTTCAGAGACAAAATCTCACTATGTATCCCAGGCTGGCATCAAACCTGTACTCTTGTCACCCAGGTACCAGTGCTAGCAGGGCACATTATCACTCCTGGCTTAAAGTACTGTTACTCTGAAATGGTCTTGAAATTCCAGGAACAGTTCAAAGAGCACTCTTTTTTTTTTTTTTTAACAAGATTTGCTTATTTTTATGTATGAGAGCGTTTTTTGCCTGTATGTATGTCTGTATACCACATGCATGTCTGATGCCCATGGAAGCCAGAAGAGGACACTAGATCCCCTGGAACTAGAATTATAAAAAGTTATGAGCCACCATGTGGGTGCTCGGAACAGAACCCAGGTCTTCTGCAAGAGCAGCTATTATATTTGTGATTGGTAGGTGTTTTGTTCGTCAGACCCCCTCCCCCATCTACTCTGGAGACAGGGTCTTACCATCTAGCTCTTGCTAATCTGGAACTCATCGTAAACCAGACCTGCCTCTGTCTCCCAGGTACTGGGGCTACTGGTACCACTCGTTCATGTTCTGTCTGACTGTCTCTCACTGAATGCAGTAATACCGTTTTTAGTAGGGTGGCCAGCTGTCTTGTTTTGTGCCAATCCTAAATGAATTCTTGGTTTTCTGCTTTTCTGTGTAAATTTTAGAATAAGATCTTTCGGTCTGCTGGTACAGTGTCAGCCATTCTGATAAATTTGCTTATATATAAGCAAATTGTGTAGCTCTTGACAGCTACACACTGATTATTTACAGGTTTGGCCACACTTAGTTGTTTAGACAAAAAGGTTAAAAAAGGGAAAGCGAGGGGCTGGAGAGATGGCTCAGCGGTTAAGAGCACTGGCTGATCTTCCAGAGGACCAGGGTTCAAGTCCCAGCACCCACATGGTGGCTAACTAACAAACATCTGTAACTGAAGTTTCAGGGACTCTGATAACCTCTTCTGGCCTCTGAGGGCACCAGGCATACAAGTAGTGCACAGGCAGACAAAACACTTTTTTGCAATTTTAAAAACAAAAATCTCTTACCTATTATTCAAGTTCTTTTAATTAAAATACACACACAAGCCTGAAAGTAGTAATAGCTCCAGCAATACTGTACTTACAACTTGTTCCAGTTCCAAACTACAAATGAATGTACACCAACTCTGAGCAGAAGACCCAGTTTCAAATCCCACTCTTCCTCTTCCCCTGATGTGGTGGTTAGAGTAAGAACGGCCCTGTAGACTCATATATTAGAATGATCAGGGAGTGGCACTACTTGAAAAAGATGAGAGGTGTGGCTTTGTTAAAGGAAGGGGGGGGGAGTTGTTTTAGGTTTCAAAGTCCACACCAGATTCAGCATCTTTCTCTGCCTTCAGATCATACAGCTCCCCATGCTCCCCAGCATAGTGACAACGGAACAACCCTCTGAACTGTAAGCAAATCCCAATTAAATGTTTTCTTTTTTAGGTGTTGCCATGGTCATGGTGTCTCTTCACAGCTATAGAACATTGACTAAGGCATCTGATCTCTCTAAATCTTTCCATCTTTCTTATGCTTACAATGAAGCAAAAACTGGGCATGGTGGTTCACACCTTTAATCCCAGCATTTTGAAGGAGGCAGAGGCAGGAGGATTTCTCTGAGTTCAAGGCCAATCTAGCTTACATTGTTGAGTTCCAGGACAGCCAGAGTGACCTAATCAGACCCCAAACAAAACAAAACACAAAACAAAACAAAACAAAACAAAACACCCCAAACTATGAAGCAGATTTCAAAGTTCTCAAAACGCTAACCTATTCTAAGTAATCACCCCACTTCCCAGAGGCTCACCTTCAGAAGTTGTCAGGTAAAGTGCTGGTTGCCAAGAGTTTTTCAAATCTTAAACCTCTTTAAATTCCAAAAGAAACAGAACAGAAAGAAAGGTAAAAAGATATATCCTCAACAGAAGTAGTCCTATATTCCTACTTTCACATACTAACTTTGAAGTACTAAAACCATCACTTAAATGTTAGACTTATTAAATAATCAGATTTACAATGTCCTAAACTAAGGTTTTTGTGATAAAATCTGAGTTGCAAAACTAAGCACTCACCAGTCAAGTCAGCCAACTCCTTGACTTCAAGGGCTGTGAAACTGTACAGGCTATTAGGATACTCTTCATTGGTGTGGTATTGTCAAACATACCAACATAATCATTGGAAGCCAAAAGCAATTCGAACTGTCCTTAAAATTAGATTTAGGGTTTTAAATCCAATTCACCTTTTAACAAATTTTCTTTGAGAACTTTTTTGAGGGGTAGGCTAGCCTTGAACTTACTGTGAGACTGGCCTCGTGGCTGAGATCCTCCTGCCTTCTAAAAACTGGGGTCTCAGGCATGTGTCACCACACCCACTACAATCAATTCATAACAAGGCCCAAAATGAAACTCACCAATTTAATGATAAAGAAAGAAGAACCATCTTACTGTAGTATTTGAGGTAAACTAGAACCAAAGTACAAACAAGGAAATAAAACAAAATGCAAGGATTTAGCTACTAATACTGATTGCATATAGTTTTCAATCAACCTTTTAAACTAGGCTCCCTCCCTTTTCTTTAAACATACTAAACACTCCAAATAATTTTTATAAAGCAGGTGATAAAAATGTGTGTCCTTTCCCATCTCTACCCTAAAGACCTATTATGCCATGGCTTGCTTGGATACTATAGGTGTGACTTAACTATTTAAAATAGTGGCTATAATTTTCCAGACAAGTCCATCCAAACTCTTAAAGCTCCACTACTCAGGAGCAGCCAGCTCAAATTACTACTCCGCTATGACAACTCGGGTTTTTCTCCATCCGATATTTAGGAAGGAGGTGGCTAAGAAGGAAGAAAAAGAACATAATTAGTTTTGCTTGTAAAACGTTCATCACAGTTGTAGTTGCCAATTGAGCTACAGCCTATTGGGGGCCTAATAGATTTCAGGTCATTATGGTTTGAGGTGGGGGCTTGTGGTGGAAATCAATAAATGACTACTACTTCTTTGCACAGCCCATATGGAAGTAATCAAGCGCAAGGGTGGCAGCTGGGGCCAGTAACAGTCACCTGCAGTTGAGGGACATAGGGGATTCAGATGGATTTAATGCTAATTTCCTACAGAAACAATGAGCTACAAAGAGCAGAGTAACAGACAGGAGGGATGAAGAGACCAGCCAGAACAATGGCTGCACCTGGTGCTGGGAGCAGAGGACACATCTGTCACCCTCCAAGTGGCCCATCCCCCAGCTCTTCCAGCAAAGTAAGGCAAGGTCCCTAAACAGCTTGTCACACAGCAACAGGTTTGAGTTTTTAAGGCTACCACATTCTCTACTGAATCCTTTTCTCTTATGACTAAGAATTAGTTAAGGAAGCACAGCTAGTTCCATCAGCCTGAAGAGACATATTAAAAAACATGCATATTTTAATTAAACTTTTTCATTACTGTGACTTATCAATGTGGTAGGGCAAAGAAAAATTACAGGAGAAGATCAACTTTATTAAGTATTCATGTAACAAGTATTAATTTAATGCTTAAAATTCATTTCACTACAATTTTACAGTCGAAGAAACAGGTTTAGAGGCTGTTAGAAATGATGTTCATGGTTACACAACCTAATCTAATGCTAAAGCCTATACACAATACTTCCATTTTCTTTCTTCCATCTTTCATAACACAATCAAGTGAAAATACATGTTCTAAGTCTAGGCATTGTGCTACATGCTTGTAATCCCAGCACTTGGGAGGTAGAAGCAGTTTTCCTCAGCTACACAGAGTTCAAGGCCAGCCTGGGCTACATGAGAACCTGTTTCCAATGAACAAAAAAAAGAAAAGAAAAGAAAAGAAAAAAGAAAAAAGAAAGAAAACACATACTCCACTTACTTTTAGCTCCAGCTAAGAGACGTCACTGCAGGTAGCATGAATCCGTGTTTTACACAGAACTGTACCCCACCTTGCTAACAAGATGTTCAGGATGAAAAGAAACAGCATTTCCACTAATGGTTGCTTTAAACCAAGCACAAAAAGTTCCTAGGGGTAGGAAGTGCTTGCTTTAAAAAAGTAGACCCATATGCATTTTCAACTTCCCAACATAAATCTGTTAATACATAGTGTGTGTGTGTGTGTGTGTGTGTGTGTGTGTGTGTGTGTGTGTACATGCACACACACATTTTATAACTGCTGGGTACTGAACACAGGGCCTTTACATACTCTGGACTGTGATTGTCTTCCTGGTGCTATGGCTTGAACCTGGGACCTAATGCATGCATTTTCACTACAGTCTCCATAGACTTTTTTTTTTTTTTTTTTTTTTTTTTACTTATTTTGAGACAGAGTCTCACTAAATTGCCCAGGCTGGCCTTGAACCCACTCTGTAGTCCTGGCAGGCCTTGAACTTTTGATTTCCCTAAGAAGCCAGTATTATAGACCTGCACTACCAGGCCTAGTTAATCACATAGTTTTTAAATGTTAACTGTCTGGGAAGTCCATCAGCCAGTAAGACTCCATGTAACAACTCATTTAGCAGTTTGGGTTTTTCCTGTAAGACACAACCACTACAAATTCCTTTATTTACTGATTTGAACTTGGAGGGGAAATACATGCACATATTTTCAATATAGTAGTACCTTTTAAACTGAACTTGCTAGAATATAAACCACAAATTCAAGGGGGAAATATGTATGTATGTTGATAAATGCCTTATAAGCAAACAACTATGCCTGGATCTGAAAGATAGCAATAGAAAGACATATATTTCAAACACAGCAAATGTGCTGGAGAATGCTAAGTAGTTAAGAGTCTTCCAGAAGACCAAGTTCAGTTCTTTGGACACATCTGATGGCTCACAACCACCTGTAACACCAGCTGTGCAGGAGATCCAACACCTCTGGCCTCCTTGGGCACCTGCACTCACATCCTGATACTCCCACACAGATACACACACGTAATTTAAACAATAAAATTTGGGGCTGGAGAGAGGGCTCAGCAGTTACGAGCACTGACTGATTTTCCAGAGGACCCCAGTTCAATTCCCAGTACCTCCACCTGGCAGCTCACGACTGTCTCTAACTCCAGGATCCAACACCCTCACACAAGACATACATTCAGGCAGAACAGCAATGCACATCAAAATAATAATAATAATAAAATTAAAAGAAATAACAAAAGCCCACACCATCCTATCGAGCATGGTGGCACATATATACTCCCAGCACCAGGGAGTAGAGTCAGGAAGATTAAGAGGAGCGAAAGCCCAGCCTTAGCTACACAGTGAGTTCAAGATCAGTCTAGGTCATATGAGACCCCCATCTCAATCAAAAATATGGCTGAAATTAGCTCAGTGTAACTATGCAGTTGACAAGATTTAACTTAAGGCACTGAGATCTGGGTCAAGGAGGACTTTCTCCCCCTCCCCATGCAAACACCTTGCTGGCGGTTGAAACTAGTACACTTCTATCTGCCTATTATTCCCCAACAAAACACAAGACTTCCAAATCAAATGTTACCTCCTCTCCAAAGGATTTGATTCCCTCTGTTGGTAGTCTAGAACTTACTGATTTTGTGCATTCATTAATGTATATTTTATCTCCTCGATGATATCGCACCTTTAAATAAAAAGAGTCTGGGCTGGAGAGATGGTTCAGGTGTTAAAGGCTGGGCTCACAACCAAATATATTATAATATATATATGTCTAAGCTGGGCATGATGGTTCACATCTATAATCACAGCATTGGGAGGTGGAGACATGAGGATCATCCAAATCTGTTCAAGGTCATCTGCAGCTACCTGGGAAGGAATTCAAATACTGGCAGTGAGTTCCTGTCTCAACATCTTCCCCTGTCCCCCCAAAATCTCAAAACTAGTACAGTGGCTCACATCAGAAATCCCAGGGCCTGTGAAATCACCGCCAGCTTGGACAACTCAGCAAAACCTTATCAGAAAATACTAAGAAAAAAATCCAAATAACTTCAAGACATCATGAACACATACAATAAAAAGAATTTGTAAAATGCTTGGTGTTGTGGTACACACCTTTTAATCCTAGCAACCATGGCAAGAAGGTCTCTGTAAATTCCAGGCTAGCCAGGGCTATAGAGTGAGACCTTGTCAAATAAATAAATAGGTAGATAGATAAGATAGATAGTAAGATGAATATCCTGGAAATTCCAAGCTCAGCCACTGGATATTAAAAACTATGGGCCAGAGAGGACTCTCTCCCCTTCCCCATACATGCACCTTGCTGTAGCACATGACTGGGCAATGCTCTACTGCTGACCCATCCCTCAGCTTATGATACAATAATGCAAAAGAACCTTTGGGGGTTACAATGGCAGAAGTCAGATTCGAGGGGACAGGGAGATAAATAGGATCAGAATGCATGATGTGAAATTCACAAAGAATCAATGAGAGAGAGAGAGAGAGAGAGAGAGAGAGAGAGAGAGAGAGAGAGAGAGAGAGAGAGAGAGAGAGAGAAAACGAGAACACACCTTCCCTGGGCCCAGCAACATGACTCTGAGGTAAAGCACCTAGCAATCTGAGTTCACTCTCTGAAACCCACATGATGGAAGGAGAAACTGATCCTGCAAGTTGTCCTCTGATTTCCACATTAAGTGGCTTTCTCAGTCCTCAGAAAGCTATGACTTTTCTCAGTACTACTTAACTCAAAAGATTCTTTTGGTTATGGGTTGGAGAGATGGCTCAGTAGTTAAGGGTGCTTACTGCTCTATCAAAGAACCCTGCACCCCACAGACAGCTCACAAATACCTCTAACCTCTTTTCCAAGGGACATATCCCCACTACACATCCATGGGCCCTGTGCGAGTGCACACTTGATTCACTCACCCACCCACACACAAAACATAACAAATCTTAAAATTATTGGTTATAATCTTGTTTATTTGTTTTGAAACAGGGTCTTTCTTTTCAAAGGGTGTCCTGGAACTTGATATGTAGACCTGGGAATCCTCGAACTTGACTTGTAGATCAAGCTGGCCTTGAACTCACAAGAGAATCCTCCTGTCTGTGCTTCCTGGAGTGCTAGGACTGACAGCAAGTGCCACTGAGTCTGGTTTTGGTTTTAACTGCTCTAGCTGGGACCCCAAAGCACAACTAAACTCAGGGCCTCATCTCACCTCACCATTATTTAGGGTCAATGGATTATCATATAAGCCAGGTGTGGTAACATATACTGGTTATCCCAGCATTTGGGAGTCTAAGATTGGAAAATTACTTAGTTTAACACCAGCCTGGGCTATAATATACATAGTTTTATGCCAAATCTGGGCCACAGTATTCCTGAGGGCTAGGGACTTAGCTACTAATAGCTGATAGATCACATTTTTTTTTTTTTTAGCATGTACAAGGTCTTAGATGCAATCCTGAGTGAGCCCCAAAATATGAAACAGTATTGCTAGAATGGACATATAGCAGTAATAAAAACCCTTTTTAGGCTCTCCCACATCAAACTACAGCCTACACTACATTTTCAGCATTAAGACCTTTTCTCCCTACTCATCCTCAGGAACATAGGTCCTAAAGGTACAATTTAAAGGTATTGCTCACTGAAGGAGGACCATGTAAATTCAATGTAACACTATAGCCTCTCAAATATTCAAACAAGTCTCAGCTGCCATTCACTGCACCTATCAAAACTCCCTAAATTTATTCTACAAATTCAGTCCATTTAACATAAAAGAAATTTCTAAAAAGATTCATTTAAAAAGTTCCCACTACTTGAGGGAAATAGAGATAAAGCTGAAAGAATTTGAACAGTATACTGCACTGCAGTCAGATGCATGCCTGTTATCCTAACCCAGGAGGCAAGAGAGTATTGCTGCAAATTTGAGGCCAAGAGGGTCTACACAGCAAATTCCAGCCAGCTGGGGATACTGAGTGAGTGAGACCCAGGCCTTAATAAACAAACAAAAAAGCACTACAGTTTGCTTAAAAATGCTCAGGTGATATAAAGTTGAAGAACTTTACAAAATACAAGTTATTGGGCACTAGGGGGATGGCTCAGACATTAAGAACTCCGGATACTCTTTTTCTGGGGGACCCAGCACTCACAGAGTGGCACACAGCCACCCACAACTCCAGTTCCAAGGGATCCAGTGCCCTCTTTTGACCTCCATGAACACCAGAATTACATGTAGTATACATACATGCAACCAAAACACTCATACACCTAAAATACTAAAAATTTTTAAAGAAATAAAACTTATTTTTAAAAGCTCCCATTTGTCATTTCATAGAATTTTTGGGGAGCCAGGTACAATAGTGCTGACCAGTGAGATGTCTCAGTAGGCAAAGGCCCTTACAGCCAAGCCTAATACGACATAAATTTGAATCCTGGAACCTATACAACAGAAAAAACAGCAACAGACAAACATAAAAATATTTTTTAAATAAGCATGCTCTTTCAAAGTAATACAACCAATACTTCACTTGGGCAAGTTGACTTTTCAAAGCTCTTCTGTTCTGGCACAGTCAAAGGGAACATTACATTCGCATTTTATACCAGAATGCTTTCCAAACTCTATAGTCATGGAGAGACTTAGCAAAGATAACATACAGCATTACAAATACAAAAGGCCTGAAAGGTGGATACAGGGTCTAGAAAGATGGCTCAGCAGTTAGGAGTACTGGCTGCTCTTCCAAAGGACCTGGGTTCAATTCCCAGCACCCACATTGCAGCTGACAACCATCTATAACTCCAGTTCTAAGAGATCTTTTCTGGCTTCTGTAGGCATCAGGCAGCCGTATGGTATACATACACATGCAGACAAACTATCCATATATATAAAATAAAAATTTAAATGAAAATGAAAATAAAAAGCAAGAAAAATAATACCCTAAAAACATGAGTTAACCAGATACTGTTGTAGCTCAAGGTTGAAGTGAAAAGTGAAAAGGGTTAGGAACCTACCACAACAGAAAACTACCTTAAAACTGCTGAAACTCATCAGTGCCTTCTATGTGTTGGAAAGCTCTGGGCACATTTCCCCAATACTGACACAAATCAGGAGTCAGGTGGCTGTGGTGGCACATGCCTTTAGGGAGACAGAGGAGGGTGGATCTCTGTGAGTTCGAGGCCAGCCTGGTGTACCTAGATACCCAGTAAAATCCAGTGAGAAAGAGAGAAAAGGAGGTTAGGGGCCCAGAGCAGCAGACTGCCCAAGGTGAGAGAACTAGGGAATAAAGCCTGGACAGTACATACTAAACACAGGTTCTGCCTACAGGGGTGATTTGGAAGCCTTTCAAAAACAGTAGTAACACTATATAAATAACCAATAGGCATCACAAACTGACAAAGACTCCAGAACACAGTAGGGG
>CABHPR010152174.1:0-16089 GCA_902168415.1 Peromyscus melanophrys | reverse complement strand
CTCTGTCTTGAAAAACCAAAAAAAAAAATATATATATATATATAGAACAAAAACTAACACATCAGAATTAGACAAAACAAAAAGGAAAAGAACCCAAAGCACAAGAAATGGAGACCCACTCATTCACATACTCAGGAATCCTATAAAAACACTAAACTGGAAGCCACAATATACATATGCAAATGACCTATAGGGTAAAAAGAGAGGAGAAAAAATATAATAAGCTTAAATTAAAATAAAAAAATTAAGCTAAAAGTAAGAAAGAAGCCATGACATGACATTGTGAGACAAGGAACCTCCAAAGATACCATTTAGTTTGTTTCTCTTGGCGATCTCCTGCTGGGCATGCAGCCTACCCTTAAGAGTAGGTTGATTTCCCTAGAAAGACATTCTTGGAGGAGACTAAAATTTCATTTGCAAGTGGTTATCAGTTGGAGATTGATTCTGAGATAGGGATGGGAACATGTGTCTACTTCTCCTTTCTGTTCTAGGGCCCCATCTGGTGCAGACCTGTGCAGGTCTTGTGCATGCTTCAGTCTCTGTGTCCATATGAGCTTTGATCATGTTGATTTAGTGGGATTTGTTTTCTTGGTTTTCTCCATCCCCTCTGGCTTTTAAATTTCTTTCTTCCTTTTCCTCAGTGTTTCCTGAATTCTGAGGGGAGGGATTTAATGGAGACATCTTATTTAAGGTTGAATGTTTCAAAGTCGCTCACTCTTTGCATAGTGTCTAGCTGTGGGTCTCTGTTTTTGTTCTCATAGGCTGAAGGAGTAGGCTTCTTTGATGATGTCTAAACAAGGCGTTGATCTATAGGTATAGAACAGTGGTTCTCAACCTTCCCTAATACTTCAACCCTTTAATACAGTTCCTCATGTTTTAGTGACCCCCAACCATAAAATTATTTCACTGCTTCTTTATAACTGTAATTTTGCTACTGTTATGAATTGTAATATAAATATCTGATATGCCGGGTATGGTGTCTCGACCCACAGGTTGAGAATTGCTGGTATAGAAGAATGTCATTAGGAGTCATTTTATTGCTACTTTTTTTTTTAAAGGACAGTAGTATTTGATTTTCTCTTAGGTCACTGGGCTATCTAGTTTCAGGCTCTTGGTAACCCAAGCAGTGTTGGGTATGAGTTCCATCTTGTAGAGTAGGCCTTAAGTCAAACCAGATATTGGTTGATTATTCCTGTAATCTTTGTGCCACCATTGCTCTAGTATATCTTGCAGACAGGACACCATTGTAGATCAAAGGGTGTGTGGCTGGGTTGGTGTTTACATTTTTCCTTTGGTACCATTCAGAGTACCTTCCTGTACCAAAGACAGTAGCGTGTAGAGGTGATGGCTCTGGGTAGGCACCAGCTCGATTTCTTCCTGTTCAATGAGTTGTGTAGGTGTTGTCTCCAGCAATGGGGCCTTGCAATCAATTTGTAAAGAACAACCTATAGTTTTGGCAATAGCTTGGGTTGTTAGGGGATTACCATAGGATCCCTTTGGCCAACAAGTCAGTTAGATGTAACCCTATCCCAGTTGTGGAAGCTTCATTTGATGACAAGAGATGGCCAGTTTGGGCTCTGTCTCTCTCAATATTTAGTGATTTCATTTATATCACCTTCATATATGTACATTTTTTAAGGAAGCTTCTACTGTATTAGGTGTTCTATAATACCCTTCAAATAGTCCCAATTTTAGATGTCTCATCCTGTATTCCTTTCCTCCTTTTTCTTTCCCCTCCCCACTTGATCCTCCAATTATAGCTCCCCATCTAGCCATATCTATCCTATTTCCATTTCCTAGGATGATCTATCTGTTCCCCCTATGTGGTGATATTTTATTTGTGCTGAAATGTGATATTTTATTTGTATGTTAATAAATAAAGTTTTCCTGGACATCAGAGGTCATAGCAAGCCATAAAACAGAAGTCAGGCGGTGGTAGCACATACCTTAATCCGATCACATGGCAGGCAGAGTATCTGTTTGGTCAAGGACACAGACAAGCATGGTGACACATGTCTTTAATCCCAGTACCAACCATAGAGACCTGGAGGTCTGTATAGATAGGCAGTGACGAGGAAGTCATGTGGCTGGGCTTAGAGCCAATGAGAAGGCAGAACAGGAAGGCAATAAAATTGCAGGTTAGACAGGAAGAAGCTCTCTCTGAGAAAGCTACAGCATGGTGGTAAGTTAAGGCTAGTCATGGCTATTTGCTATTTCTCTGATCTCTTTGGCTATTACCCTTGTATTTGTCTCTGTGTTTCTTATTTAATAAGAATGTTTAGAAATTCATCCACACCCCTAGTCCCTTACTCTACACCTAACCTCGGTGCCTTTACAGATTACAGCTTGGTTTCCACTGACTTACCTAAAGTATTGGTTTTGTGTCAACCGGACACAAGCTAGAATTATCAGAAAAGCAGGAGCCTCAGTTGAGGAAATGCCTCAATGAGATCCAGCTGTAAGGCATTTTCTCAATTAGTGATCAGTGGGAAATAGCTCAACCCATTGTGGGTGGTGCTATCTCTGAGATGATGGTCCTGGGTTCTATAAGAAAGCAGGCTGAATAAGTCATTAGGAGTAAGTCAGTAAGTAGCACCCCTCCATGGCCTCTGCATCAGCTCCTGCATCTGCAATTCTGTCCTGTTTGAGTTCCTGTCCTGAGTTCCTTTAGTGACGAACTGTGCTGTGGGAGTATAAGCTGAATAAACCCTTTCCTCCCCACAACTTGTTTTTTGGTCACAGTGTTTTGTCACACCAATAGAAACCCTAACTAAGACAGCTAACATTCACATATAAATAAATACATATCTACCGTATTTGTTTTTCTGGGTCTAGGTTGCTTCACTCAGGATGATTGATTTTGATTCCATCCATTTACCTGAGAATGTCATGATTTCATTTTCTAACAACTGAGTAATACTCCATTGTGTAAATGTACCACATTTTTTTTATCCATGTATCTGTTGACTGACATCTAAACTGTTTCCAGTTTCTGGCACTAATATACATGGTTGAGCAAGTGTCTCAGTAATAGCATATAGAGTTCTTTGAGCGTATTCTCAAGTAGAATAGCTGGATGTTGAAGTAGATTGATTCCCAGCTTCCCAATGAAACATTACACTGATTTCCATAGTGACTGTACAAGTTTGCTCTCCCACCAACAACATGTGGGTGTTCCCCTTACTGCACATCCTCAAGAGCATGAGCTGTCAATTGTTTTATTGATCTTAGCAATTCTGACAGGTATAAGATGAAATCTCAGAGTCATTTTGATTTGTATTTCCCTGAAGGCTAAGGTCATTGAACATATCTTTAAGTGCTTCTCAGCAATTTGTGTTTCCTCTTTTAAGAGTTCTCTGTTTAGATGTGTACCCCTGGGTTATTTGGTTTTTTTTGACACCTAGTTTTCGGAGTTCTTTATTATATTCTGAATATAAACCTTCTATCAGAGGTGTAGTTGGCAAAAATCTTTTCCCATTCTATAGGCTGCCACTTTGTCTATATGACCATGTTCTTTGCCATGCAGAAGCTTTTCTCAACTTCAGTTTTATAAGGTCCCATTTATTGTTTATCTTAGGGCTTCTGCTAACTATGTTCTGTTCAGAAAGTCATCTCCTGTGTCAATTGGTTCAAGGCTATTCCCCTACTTTCTCTCTTACAGGTTCATGTTAAGGTCTTTGATCTGTTTGTAGTTGAGTTTTGTACAAGGTGATAAATATGGATCTATTTGTGTTTTCTACGTGCAGCCATCCAGTTTGACCAGCACCATTTGTTAAAGATGCTATCTTTTTTTTGCAGTGTGTGTTTCTGGCTTCTTTATCAAAGATCTGGTGTCCATAGGCATGTGGAGTTATGTCTGATTCTTCAACTTGATTCCTTGTCTCATTTTGTGCCAGTACCATTATGTTTTTATTACCATAACTCTTGGCATCAAGGATTGGTGATATCTTCTGCAATTATTTTATTATTCAGGATTGTTTTAGCTATCCTGCTTTTTTTGTGTTTCCATTTAAAATGAAAGTTGTCCATTCAAGATCTCAAGATCTGTGAGAAATTGTGTTGGAATTTTGATAGAGACTTCATTGAATCTGTAGATTTGCTTTTGGAAGGATGGCCATTTTTAGTGTATTAATTCTACCTATCCATGAGCATGGGCAATCTTTCCATTTTCTGATATCTTCTTCAGTTTCTTTCTACAGTATCTTAAAGTTTCTATCATACAAGTCTTTCACTTGCTTGAGTAGAGTTACCCCAAGATATTTATATTGTTTGAGGCTGTTGTGGAAAGTGTTGTTTCTCTGATTTCTTTTTTGGTTTGTTTCTCATTTGCATATAGGAAGGGTACTGGTTTTAGTGCATTAATTTTTGTTTTCTGCTACTTTGCTGAAAGTGTTTATCAGCTGCAGGAGTTTCCCAGGTCACTTATGTGTACTATGATATCATCTACCAATAATGATACTTTAACTTCTTCCTTTCCAATTTGTAACCCTTTGATCTCCTTCAGTTGTCTTATTGCTCTAGCTAAGATGTTAAGTGCTATATTTAATGAATTTGGAGAGAGTGGACAACTTTGTCTTGTTCCTGATTTTTGTAGAATGGCTTTGAGTTTCTCTCCATTTAATTTCATGTTGGCTTGTTGTAAAATGCCTTTTTTAGGTTTAGGTATGTCCCTTGTGTCTTAATTAGGATTTCTATTGCTGCAAGTGCCAGAGGCCACTAAGAATACACATCAGCTGATAACTAATATTCAACAGGTCGACCCACCAGATGAATAATTTTCTGATGGGGAGCCCCACTAGGCGAAGACTGTGGGGTTACTGGCTGTGGATACTGTTTGTTTCCGTCTATAATTTCCTCATGTGCTGCCACAATTCCTCCCTACAAAGAACAGTTGTGGGCTTCTTTCCACAGCCCACTGATGATGTGTTTTATACTTTTTGGGCACACTTATGTCTGTGAATTGACAGAAGGATGACTTCTTCTTATACTGTGTAATTTTGGTGAATAAAATATACATTCATAGCCAGGCCTTCCTTTATTCCACAGCCTCAAGACAATTATATACAATTAGCTAATTTGAAACCTCAGAGCAAATTCAAAGTGGACTAGCTGCCCCTGCAAATGAAATGCACAAGGACAAGTTCCCAGGTGTCTAATTGTTGAACCAAGGTCAGGCATGAAACAACTTTAGTGCCAATTCTTTGCTTGCAAAAGTCTGGCTGATAACATTAAAAACATAACTCCCTGTACAATTTCTCTCAGCAATTGACTCTCTGCAGATACTCCTAACTTCACTTTTATGATACAATGCATAAGGTTTAGCCAACTAACTGTTTATTGTTTAGGTCCTGAGTTTCAGTGTCACTCTCTGTCAGGAAGTGTTGACCACTCAGAGCAATGTGCTTGCTTTATAGACTGCACATATTGGAACTTGGCTGACAGCTGAGAGTTGCCATGGTTACTCACCATGGCCAATCATTGTGACATCCCTAGCCTGAGAGAAATTGTGATTACTCATGTATTATCATAATGGCTCTGTTTCTTATTGCTTACTCAAGAAATGCTATGTGACCCTGAAAATGTAACTCATATATTGTCTAGAGTTTTCTGTTGGAGGAAGTCTTTTCAAGATGAAGTAAATGAGAAGGTTATCATCAGAAAGCATGTGTTTCTTATTACCTCTCAGATAGAAAGTTTAGTTCTCACTGACATCATGGATTTTTTTTTTGCATGCCCCGAGTGTGATCTTGGAGCTGGTTCTCAAAAACTGCAATACTGCACCCTTGCTGTAAACTGCTTTTATTGTGTTCAGGTATGTCTCTTGTGTCTTAATTAGGATTTCTATTGCTGTGACAAAACACCATGTCCAAAGAGCAAGTTGGGGAGAAAAGGATTTATTTGGCTTATATTTCAGCATTGCTGTTCATCACTGAAGGAAGCCAGGACAGGAACTCAAGCAGGTCAGGAGCCTGGAGGCAAGAGCTGATGCACATGCCATGGATGGATGCTGTTTACTGTCTTGCTTCCCATGGCTTGCTCAGCTCACCTTCTTTATAGAACCCAGTGTAGATGTAACCAACCGTCTTATAAATAAGAAACACAGAACCAATGCAAAGAAGAAAGCCAAGAGGTCAGAGCTAAGAGCTAAAACCTTACCCTTCCTCCTGCAGTGATCCTACCTCTCCGAAGGAGCCGCTACTTCCTGTGTTAAAGTCTTTATATAGTCTCTGTTCTGCCTTCTCATTGGTTGTAAACCCAACCACAGGACTGCCTCATCATGGCCTGTTTGTATAGACCTCCAGGTGTTCTATGGTTGGTATTGAGATTAAAGGCATGTGTATCCAATGCTGGCTGTATCCCTGAACACACAGAGACTTACCTAGCTCTGTCTACCAAGTGCTGTGATCACAAGCGTATACCACCACTGCCCTGCTTTCCTATGGCTTGCTAATAGCTCTGACCCCCAGGCAACTTTATTTATTAACATACAATTAACATTTTGGTACAAAAGAAAAATATCACCATAACCCAGGACCCACAACCCAGGGATGGCACCACTCACCATGTGATGGGCCCTGCCCCATTGATCACTAAATGAGAAAATGAATTCTTCCCTCTGATGACTCTAGCTTGTGTATAGTTGGCATGCAAAACCAGCAAGTACATCTTGTATTCCTAATCTCTCTAGGACTTTTATCATGAAAGGGTGTTGAATTTTGTCAAAGGCCTTTTCTGCATCTAATGAGATAATCATGTGGGTTTTTATATTCTTTTAATTTTTTATATGGTAGATTACATTTACTGATTCTAGTTTATTGAATCATCATTGCATCTCTGGGATGAAGCCTACTTGATCATGGTGAATGATAATTTTGACATGTTCTTAGATTTGATTTCAAGTATTTTATTGAGTATTTTTGCATCTATGTTCATAAGGAAATTTTTTCTGTAATTTTCTTTGTTGGGTCTTCATGTGATTTGGATATCAGGATAAGTGTGGCCTTATAAAATGAGCTAGGCATATTCCTTTTTGTCTTAGTCAGTGTTCTATTGCTGCAAAGAGACACCATAACGATAGAAATTCTTTTTTTTTTTTTTGATTTTTTGAGACAGGGTTTCTCTGTGTAACAGTCCTAGCTGTCCTGAAACTCACTTTGTAGACCAGGCTGGCCTCAAACTCATAGAGATCTGCCTGTCTTTGCCTCCCAAGTGCTGGGATTAAAAGTGTGCACCACTACCACTTGGCTTAGCAATTCTTATAAAAGAAAACATTTAATTGGGGTTGTCTTACAAGTTCAGAGGTTTAGTCCATTATCACCATGACAGGAAGCACAAGAGCATTCAGGCAGACTTGGTTCTGGAGACGTACCAGAGAGTTCTACATTTGGATCTGCAGGTGGCTGGAAGAGAGAGTCATTGGGCCCTGGCATAGGCTTTTGAACCCTCAAAGGCCAACCCCTGTGACACACTTCCTTCAACAAGGCCATACTTCTTAATTCTTCTCCAAGAATTCCACTCCCTGGTGACTAAGCATTCAAATCTATGAGTCTATGGGGTCCATTCTCATTCAAACCACCTCATTCCACTCCCTAGCTCTTACAGGCTTAGACCTATATCATAATACAAAAATGCATTCAGTCAAACTTCAAAAGTCCCTATAGTCTTTCAAAAATCTCAATACTGTATAAAAGTTCATAGTTTCTTCTTAGACTCAAGGCAGTCTCTTAACTGCAACCCCCAGTAAAATAAAAAAAAAAGCAGATCACATACTTCTGACATACAAAGGCACAGAATATATATGCCATTCTAGGAAAGGGAGCAGAGTGAGGAATTACTGGACCAAAGCAAGAATGAAAGCCAGCAAGGCAAACTCCAAAATCTACATCTCTATGTCTGATATCAAAGCTCTCTTCAGATCTCCAACTCCTTTCTGGTTTGTTGACTGCAATGTATTTCTTTCCCGTTAACTGGTTCCATACCCAGTATGTAGCACTCCTTGGGAGGTGTGCTAGTTTGAGTAGAATTGGCCCCCATAATCGTTGCGGTGGGTATGGTCTTGCTGGAGAAAGTGTGTTACTGTGGGGGAGGGCTTTGAGGTTTCCTATGCTCAGGATACCACCCAGTGTCTCAATCACTTCCTATTGCCTGCAAGATGTAGCACTCTCAGTTTCTTCTCCAACACCACATCTGCCTGAACGCCACCATGTTCCCCATCATGATGATAATGGACTGAACCTCTGAAACTGTAAGCTGCTACCCCAATTAAATGTTTTCCTTATAAGAGTTGCCATGGTCATGGTGTCTCTTCACAGCAATAGAAACCCTAAGACAGCAGGTATCCCATGACTTTGGCATCTCCAACATCTGGGGATCGCCAATGCAATCCAGGCCTCATCTTCACAGCCACAGGCAATGGCCTCTCTGTGCCACCATGCAGGAACACTCCTGACACATCCCCGGCCTTAGTGGCTTTCCTTAGCCCCAAGGGAGATTCTATAGCCCATTTCATGTTTCCTTGATTTTAAAGCCAGAACTATGTAGCCAAAGGTGCCAAGTTTTTCTGCTTGCTGGAGCTAGAACTTGGACTCCTCATTCAAATACATTTTCACCAGCTTTCTGTTTTTGATGTTCTGCTTAAGCTTATCTTTGATCCCTTTTTATAAGTTGGAAGCTTAACTGGATGGGGTCTTTCCCTGATGTCACCACTCCTTTTGTTTCATTTGGTATCAGGCTGTTCTTTAAACACTTTGTCTCCTTGAGCACTGGACATGGCTCTATTATACTTCCTGGTTCCTCTTTTATCCTTAAGCTGTACATTTTTATTTTTACTTGCTGGACTTGCTCTTTTTCATCATAGGTCTTCATAATAGTGACCACTAATAACCACATGATACAGTTGACACTAGGAAGTCTTGAAATCTCCTCTGCCAACACCATTAATCCAAAATTCTTCAATTTAGCCTCTCACAGATTTTTTGGACAAGGGCAAAAACAGCCACAATTTTATCCAAAATATCACAAGAATTCTCTCAAGGCTTATTACTAGCATTCTTCTCCTCTGAAAGTGCTTAAGCTAGGTTATCATAATATACATTGCTCTCAGAACCACTGTCTTCCTTGTTTTCTGCTAATATGGTCCATTAAGCCCCACTTAAAGCATTCAATTGCTTTCCTAATCCAAAGTCCACATTCTGCCAACAAGGAGCATTGTCAGGCCTGTCAATAATACCCCACTCCCTGATACCAACTTCTGTCTTAATCAGTGTTCTATTCCTATGAGGAGACACCATGACCATGGCAACTCTTTTAAAATAAATCATTTAATTGGGACTTGCTTACAGTTTCAGAGGTTTACTGTTATCATCATTTAGGGAGCATGGATGGTGGTATAAAGGCAGACATAGTGCTGGAGAAGTAGCTGAAAATTCTACATCCGGATCCACAGGTATCAGGAAGACCTGGCTTGGGCTTTTCAACCTCCAAAGTCAGCCCCAGTGACATACTTCCTCCAAAAAACCACACCTCCTAATCCTTCTCCAACAGTTCCACTCCATGATGACTAAGCATTCAAATCTATGAGCCTATGGAGCCCATTCTCATTCCAACCACCATACCATCCTTTTACCTTGAAGTGATGTCTATGCTTGATATTAAGGTATGCTTTTAGGATATAGTAGAAAGATTGATTTTATTTATGCATTCATTTTGTTAGTCTGTCTTTTTACTGGGGACTTGAGACCATTGATGTTTAGAGATATTAATAAGCATTATTTGTTGATTCCTATTATTTTGATGTTGTTGTTGTGTGTGTGTGTGTTTCTTGTCTTTTGATAAACTGGTCTTCAATTCCTTGTGTTTTCTTGGGTGTGGTGTTGATCTCTTTAAGTTGGAGTTTTCCATCTAATGCCTTCTGTTGGGCTGGATTTGTAGATAGATATTACTTAAATTTGGTTTTATCATGGAATGTCTTAAAGTCTCCATTTATTGAGATTGAAAGTTTTGATGGGCATAGTAGTCTGACATGGCATCTATGCTCTCGTAAAGTCTGTAGAACATTTGTCCAGGGCTGTTGGGCTTATTTTTCAATTTTAGATTTTCCTCAGTTTGAGTTTTCTTTACTGATTCTGTTTCACTTCCATGGCTTGAACTGTTTTACTCATTTCCTTCCACTGTTTGTTTGTGTTTTCATAGATTTCTTTATGGTATTTATTCATTTCCTCTTTAAGAATACCTATAATATTCATGAAGGCTATTTTAAGGTCTTTTATTTGTACTTCAGCTATGTTGTGGTACTCATGGCCTCCTGTAGTATGGTTGTGAGGCTCCAGTGGCAACGTATTTCCCTGGCTGTTATTGACTTGTGTTTTTATGCACATGGGCTTGGGAAGAATGCAATTCTAGGTGCTGATATCTGATCTTATCATTGTTGGATTGGATGCTTTGTTCCTTGATTTCTATTGCCCTCTGTGGTTCTTAGGAGAGTGTGGTTGCTATATGTTACTTGGCAGGACATTCTTCTGAGATCCTGATTGGTGTAGCCACTGGGGGTTCCAGGTAAAATATGTTTCTAGGTATTGGCAGCTGACACTTAGGAATGGGGATGTGCTGAGGGTCTTTACGGGGATACCTAGGAAGGAGAAAATCAAGATTCTACCAAGGTCTGCTTAGTCCTCTAGAATGGGGATAGAGAATAAGGAGCGGCTGCAGAAAGCTGCTGTCTACTACAGTGGTGGGGATGAGATTGGGGGATTGGATCCAGAGGAACTGAGAGAGAGGTGAAGATCTGCAGTTAGCCTAACTGCTTCCCTGGCAGGAGAGAACTGTGGATTTCCAGGGGGTGCCTGCTGGAGTTGGGGTCTGGAAAAAAAAGCGATAAGTCAGGGTGAGAGAAGTGATCCATTGCAGAGCAGAGTTGGGATGCAACTACAGGGGATAGGATTTGGAGAGGTTGAGAAAGAGGAAGAGATGAAGATATGCAGTTAGCCTACCTGGAGTCATGAACTATACATAGATTTTGCTGACATTTCTTCTGCCTTAACACATGAAAGCAAGTGAATTCTTATCTACCAGACTTGGAAATTCTGTGATTTTTTTGGAAGTTTCCTCTGAATAAATCTTGCTGATATTTTTGCTATAAAGGAAGAAATCTATAGGGGAAGTTATCATTTTTTCCACAGCACAGAAAATGAAGCACAGATTCAACTACAGATTCATGTGTCTTTAGTGTCATATTGTGCTTACTATAGGTTAAGTTGCTAAGAAGAAATACAAGATAAAATACAACAGAACTGATTTTTTACAAATTATTTTCTGAAAAAGATGCATTATCATTTTCCACAGCACAGGAATATTAGTTATATTGCCCTAGGGAGTCATGAGGTCTATGTAACCATCTTGAAAGCCATTGCTTACTTTGGGAGAATATATTTTAGAGGGAGCTACATTCAGTTGAAAGTTGGGGAGCTGTAGAAATAATGTTTACCCACTCTCCATCTTCCAACAGGCTTCCACTGTCTTCAGTATCTATTTTGACTTCCTAGTAGGAATTATAATAGTTTAGGTGTCATGTAATTTTTAAGAAACTACCAAAATTCATATATCCTCAAAACTGCTTACCAAATTTATGGTTAATTTTTTTCCACTGACATTTTTTTCATGGGCCTACATCAAGTAGTCCAAAAATCCAAAATCTGGAATTCTTCAAAGTAGAATAACAATTTAAGTACAGATCTAAATCCACATGCTAAAAAGAAATTTCATCTTATATGGTGGGTTGCAGTTAAAAATCAAAGGCACCAAGGCTTGAGACATAGCTCAACAGTTAGGAAAATATACTGTTCTTCCAGAGTATGAGAGTTTAGTTACCAGCAGCACAACATCCTGCAATTCCAGCACCAGGGGATTCATTTTCGTCTTGTGGCCTCCATATCACTCCTTTCTCTCTCTCTCTCTCTCTCTCTGTCTCTCTGTCTCTCTGTCTCTCTGTCTCTCTGTCTCTCTGTCTCTCTCTCTCTCTCTCTCTCTCTCTCTCTCTCTCTCTCTCACACACACACACACACACACACACACACACACAAAACTAAAATTAAACTATTTTTTTTAGAAAAAATTCAAATGCACTAAAAATATGTGAAATTATCTTCAGGCTATGTAAATAGTGTATACACAAAATATAACTGAATTTCATGTTTGTATTTTCATATCACCCTAAGATATCTCATTATGTACATGCAAACATTATGTTATTAAAAAACCTAAGATCTGAAACATATTTCATAAGTATTTAAGGTAAGGGCTACTCAATGTGATAGTATATAATCTACAATAATTTTGATATGCACAGGGTTTATATCAATACCTTATATGCTAACCACATTGTAATATATCATTATATTTGCTAAGTTCCCAATGGTTTTGAAATGCGAGTGAATGTTACTCATTTTAAAAATAACATTAATATTTTTTAGAGAGGAGTAGAAATTCACATGAACTCTTCCTTTCCTTGTATTTCTGCAGTGCTGGTGTCTTAGTCACTGTCCTATTGCTGTGAAGAGACACCATGACCATGGCAACTCTTATAAGAGAAAACACTTAATTGGGGGCTTGCTTATAGTTTTAGAGGTTTAGTCCATTATCACCATGGCAGGAAGAAAGGTGGTATTCAAGTATCTAAGAAGTACATCCTGATCTGTAGGCAGAGAATGATACTCTGGGCCCGGCATTTGCTTTTGAACCCTCAAAACCCACCCGCAGGCAGTGATACACTTCCTCCATGAAGGCCACACCTCTTAATCCTTCTAATTCTTTTAAATAGTGTCACTCCCTGGTGACTAAGCATTCAAATATATGAGCCTACAGAGAACCATTATTTAAACCACCACAGCTTAGGATCAAATCCTATACATGGTAGGCAAGCATTCTCTTAACAAAATACAACCTTTATTCTCTAACAACTTTTGCTGAGAAATAATTTTAAAAAGAACTATGATAAAAATAATGTAATTAAACTAATGAAGGGAGTTAAGTGTCAAATACAGAGATTACATATATTGATTATATAGATACATAGTTCTTTCCCATGATATAATAGAGACTAAGAAATAGTGCATCTTTATTTGATCTTAAATTAATCTGATATGTGTAGTGGACTAAACAACTAGTCACTACAGATTGGGAGGTGATGAATGAATTCACCCTTTAGATCAGAACAATAAAAATGCTACAAAAGACCATCAAGCTGGGCAATAATCAGAATACAGACCACCACAGGGCCCTAGACTCTCCATTTGAGAGATGTACATACCTTGCTTTTAGGGTAAGTTTTCCTGTATGTAGTTTACTAGCATGTAATTCATGTCATACAAAGGAGGACAGCCCAGATTTTGCTGTTGTATAGTTCTTAAGGGTTAGTTTAAGGTACTGTGCACTTAATATCTAGTTTATAATCTCTAGCTTTCAACATGGGGTTATGCAAATAAGAGCCATTCTGGTCAAAGTATCTGGTCTCAGCACATAGAGGTACAGCACTGTGTTGTCATTTTTGGATTCCTGGAACACACTTGTGAAAATTCCATAATGGGGAGCTGGATGCATTTTTCTGGTCCTTTATTAATGTTCTTCCCATATTGTCTCTTTCATGAATTCTCCATGGTGTGAATAAGGAAAACCTAAATTCTCATTCTGGTTTAAACCTGTCAGTTATAGTGTGATCTCTCCTAAGAAATTTCAGTCTAGCTGGGCATGGTAATGCACGCTTTTAATCCCAGCACTCAAGAGGCAGAGGTAGGTAGATCTCTGAGTTTGAGGCTAGCCTGATCTACAAAGCCAGTTCCAGGACAGCCGTGGTTACACAGATAAACCTTTTATTGAATCCCTACCCGCCCCCCAAGCAAAAAAAAAAAAAAAAAAAAAAAGAAATTTCAGTTTCAGTCTCTTAGCCAAGCTCCCTCTGCTGTTATATACTGCAAATAAGATGTTGTTCAGTTATATGAAGGATGAAGGAAGCCTCTCAAGCTCTCATGCTTGCAAGGGAAGTTCTGTCTTTCAGCATCAGTCCTCTGATTTCTAAAATAATAGCCTCTGTTCTGCAGTTGTTGGTGAACTTGCTAGCTGAAAGTATATTCGCATTTTTGAAATAAACAAAAGCAGCAGGATGTACGTACATAAATAAAAGAAACTCATTTTAAGGAATTGGATCACACAATTAAGGGATTGACAAGTTCAAAATCGGATCAACATAGTGAGAAAGAAAAATGGATTCCATGGGAAGAATTAAATATTGCAGTTCAAGGCTGAAAGCGTTTTTGCTAGCAGATTCCTTTCCCTTGGCTCTCTCCAGATTTTCATCAGAATGGGATAAACCCAGGTGCAGTACAGAGGGCTGATTTAAATGTTGTCGTTACAATCTTCACAAGAATTATTCAGAATTATATTTCACCACATGTCTGAACACTGGCCCAGCCAAACTGGCACGTGAAATTAAAATGCCCATAACATTTACCATGTCCTTGCCCTCTACCTTTGCCTACTGAGACTATGCATTGTCCTGAGCATTTGGAAATCAGCAGCTGTGACAGGTGGTTCACATAGACCCCAAAGCTGTAGGATTCTCAAGACCAGGTTAAGTTGTTCTGTTGTCTCCAGCTCTGCAATTTCTAATATGCATTTTCAAAATAAAATGACATGTTTGTTCAGACTCCTACCTCCTCCCATCTGCAATAAAAAGTGCAATGTTGAATCATACAGAAATACCCAAGGGTAAAAACCATTGGATTGGATAATCTCTAATAGTCTTTATCAAAGTGCTACATTTCTACAAGAAAGAAAAATGTAAAACTAGACCTATATTTCACCAATGGATGCTTGGGGAAATATTAGTTCTTGTTGTAGTGCCCAAAGATTGTGTTTGTAGAGGTGGAGTGATGGCTCAGATGTTGGAAGAAGATAAAGAAGAAATAAAGAGATCAGCAGTTTCCAGGAATTTAACAAGAGTAAGGAAGGTTGTAAGGGTGGAATAAAAGGGACTTTTAATGAAAATATTTTGTAGACATTGTAACAGTTAATTAGTATCATCATGTATTTGTCAAAACCGATAGAACAATAGAACAAAGACAGATAAACCTAAATGAGTCTAGAGATCTAAGTTAACTATACTATATTGGTATAGGTTAATCAATTCTAAGAAATTTACCACATTGGAACAAAATATTAAAAAGAAGAAAAACTGTGAGGGTAAGAGGAGAAACATATTGCCAATTGTTTTCTTTCAGCCTAAAATTTCTCTAAATATGAACTCTATTAATTTTTAAATTTTCTAAACACAGGAATGACTTAAGTGATCTGCAGTAAGGGCCAGGAAGTTGTCTCTGCAGATAAAGTTACTTGCTGCCAAGCCCAACGACCTGAGTTCAATACTCAGGATTTATATGGTGGAAGAAGAACCACCTCTCTCGAGCTGTTTTCTGATGTCCCCACCTGTGATGTGGCACACATATATCCCACAACACATACATAAAGTAAAGGAAAAAAATTAATAATTTGTAATAGTAATAAATAGTAGTCTAGCAATGTGACAAGGTCCATGACCTTACTAGCCCCATGAAGTTGGCTAGTTCTTCAGTGCCTGCTATGATTTTCATCCTGATGAGTGGGCCTTAGGTCCAATTAGACAGCTTTTGTTTGCCCCTGACATGGTAGTGCCACTTACTGTACCTTCATGCTTATCCAATTGTTGTGCTGCCAATTGTTGTGGTTTGTAAGTGTTGTAGCTGGGTGTGACCATGCAATTGCTTCTCTCCCTTGGCAACTTGCATAGTATTTTCTGGAAGCATAGAGCTGGACTACGTGAAAGAGACTTTCATGTCAGATCCAGCTTGAGTCATCTGAGTCCTGTGTTCTAAGTGTGCTGCCTTCAATAGTAGGGTCCCTCTATCAACCTCTGAGAGGCAACCAAGGGCTACATCAAAAGTCTATGTTATTTTTGGAATCATTTGGACTCCCATGATTAATCATTTGAAAAGAGGAGTTTCATGTCTGGTACCAGGATTATTGATAGTCTATGGTTCCTACAGGGAGCACTGTCAGACCAAG
>CABHPR010152173.1:0-23444 GCA_902168415.1 Peromyscus melanophrys | reverse complement strand
AGATAGATAGATAGATAGATAGATAGATAGATAGATAGATAGATAGAATAGGATGGATGGATAGATAGATAGATAGATAGATAGATAGATAGATAGATAGATAGAATAGGATGGATGGATAGATAGATAGATAGATAGATAGATAGATGATGGATGGATAGATAGATAGATAGATAGAGAGATAGAGAGATTTCACTGACTGAAAACTAGCTCAAATCTAGTAGAAGAAAAGAAATAATAACCCCTCAGACCCTATAATTAGATTGGGAAGTACCAAAACTTTTCTTAAGTTTATCTTAAAACAATGTCTCTTGTTTGAGCTGAGTGAAGTGCCCAAAGGGACTTAACAACAAAAGCATATTATAACCATTTTAGGAAACAAAAATCTTAAATCCTTAAGGTTCCAAATAATCAAACTTCTTGACATTTAAGAAAATAAACACTAAAAAGTGTTTTTTTTTTTTTTTTTTGAGTGTTTTAAATCTAATGCTTTTATTTCTCTGCTGCTCTCATGGATTCCTAACATGCCTCACCTCTGTTTTTAGAATTACAAAGATTGTCTCTCTGTGGCACATTAGCCCCTGCCTTGGTGTGGCCAGACAGGTGAATCTTCCCTACCATTTGTCATAACTGAAGTCAGTACCAAATGGTCTTTCTAAATGTCTTTTGGTGGCGCTTCAACTGAGAAAGGGAAAGCTCTCCATGGGAGCACTCCAGCTGTGCATAGCAGCATTGCAGATGGACCCACACTGCAGAGAATCAAGCAACCACCATTTCCCAATGACCCATTTAAATATCTGGAGCAGCCCAGGGAATCTGGCTCAGTTCTATGTTTGTCTAACACACAAGCTGGTCTTAAAGCCCCAAAAGAGTTGTATTGTTGACAGCCCTTACATGTGAGCTAGAAAAACACCACAAAGCATGTGAAACCTCTACTCCCTCCTGACTGCTGGAGAATCAATGTTTCATTCAAGGAAATGGAATCATGAGTGAAATCTTCTTTGGTAACTGTTCTGTCAATATTATGTGATTTTGACATGATTGTAAAGTGACTTTTATCTTCTCTCTTTCTGTTCTACAATAATGATATTTAAGTTGAACACAGACTGAATATAGCCCAGTCTATCTTATGCAAAAACATTCTAAAGTATAACTATAAAAGTACCATTTATGCAGGTAACGTTGGGTAGAATGTGATCAATGACACCAAATTAAGAGGAAAAATATGGGGTATACATTTCACAGTAATTACAAAATTAAAATAAACAACCTGAACAAATCAACAACTAGCTAATTAATTATCAACATGACTATCCTCTGTAACTGTAAGAAAAAATAAATTCTTTTCTTCCCCAATGCTGCGGGCCACAGAAATATGTAGTAGGAATTCAGCTGACTATGACAAGTTATACCTGGAAGAAGCCAAAGGCCTTTACAAAGGATAAAGCCAAGACTTAAGGAATCTTGGTGACACTGGCTTTTGAATATTAGCCATTTCCTGCTATGAATTTCATGTGTGGTATTATAGCTTTCCCATTTGGTTCTACGAACTTCTAACAGTGTGATTGATCATTCATTGGGCACAGCTTTTCCCTATACAATTAAGATATTTGGATAACTTCCCCCAACTATGTTGATAACATTCACACAGGCAAGACTTCTTCTTACCAGGCTTTTGTCTTGCCTTTTTAGCATTAGAATCCGATACCTGCTTTCTGTAATTATCTCCTTTAGCAAGTATCCAGGACCAGGGCCATCTCTGGACAAAGCATTTTATCTGAGATACCTCTCAAACATCCAAGGACAGACTGCAGATAAGACAAGCATTGAAACCACCTGATAGTCTCCTGAATTAAGTTAAATATCCACACAGAGAAAATCACCAAGGCCAGGCAAATGTTAGGTACAAGCCTTGTTTCTTGTGCAAATTAAGCTTCAATCCTCTTTTCTTCCATAGTCTAGCGGTATCTCTAGATTTCCCCTTTAACATTTAACTCAGAACAAAAGGGCTTTTACATACCAGGTACATCAAGCTGTGACACAGGCTAACTAGCTACACACACACACACACACACACACACACACACACACACACACACACACCACCACCACCACCACCACCACCACCACCAGAAAATGGCACAGCCGAGATTAGACTGAGACAGATATGGCTCCAGAGGAAAATAAGGCAGTTTTATTTTCACCGTGACTTAGCGAATTATAGGCTCTTAACATTTCAACTAACCACTTCTAAGAATATAGTTTGAGCACATAAATTCCCTTTTTTAGATCTATCAGCTGAATTTGGCCCTCAGTTGATTCTATTCCTCATTAGCCACTTCCCTTTTGGGTTGTAAATGATAACTGACAATTATTACTCTTTGTGTGGATCTTATCACCCCTCCTTTTGACCCTGAGGGAATTCAAGCCTGGTGACCTTGCCTTAGCCAGAGCATTGCTATTGCATGGGGATATAAAATTCCGAGACGTAAAGAGGACTTGATTGGGGAACTATGATGGAAAGAACTGGATGGGGAAGAACTGAATGGAAAACAAAGAACAGAACTAAGAGCCAAAAACTGTAGAGAGAAGCAGGCAAGAAAGGAGCTAAGTATGAGAGCAGGAACTAACTCAGGAGAGAGAGAACTAACTCAGAAGAATGAAGTGAATTGACTAAAGATTTTCATGTATGGAGATTTATTTAAGAATCTCTCAGATTAATTAATTTGCCACTGCTAGCATCTCTTCTGGAACTCTGAGAAAAGACTATAGAGGGGCTAGACCCCAATAGTCTTTGATACCCCAAATTTTATAAACTCGTAAATTTCCATAAGTTACTTTTCATAGTAATGTTTTATCACTGCAACAGAAAGTAAATGATACTGAACTTGGTACCAGTGTTGGTGGTAAAGTGGTAAGCATAGTTGCCTTCCAGAAGGTGGTTCCAGAGAGTGGGGAATTACTGACAAGAACATGAATATGTTGGTTTTTGGCAATATGTGGAAGATTTTGGAAGTTTGAACTAAAAAAAAAAATCTAGGTAGAATAAGCAGAGCTTAACAGGATATTCAAGTACAAGCCTGGAAGACAATATTGCTGAGAATGATATGGACTGTGTAGGTCCAGATCACAATATTTCAGAAAGAAGCAAAGAATTTAACAGCAATTGGGCAAGAGGCTATCTCTGTAATAGAGGCATGGAAGCCAGGCAATGTGTAGCAGTGTTGCAATTGCTGTGAGAGGACAACTCCAAGTGGTCATTTCATGAAGCTATCCAAGTTAAAAGAGATTTGCGATGGAGATCCAAGACATTGGAAATGGCAAAGACGTGAGGCATCTGCCAAGCAGAGCTACATAAATGAGTGGGACCAGACTAAGAGAGAGATGTAAGTTGAAGGCAGAAGAACTGGAGGGTTGGAGTCATCTAAAAGCTCTTTGAAACAAAATTCAAATGCACTAGACAAGAAGCTACAGGATTTGGTATTTGCCCTGTTGGCTTTTGATCTTGCTTTGGTCCAGTATTTCCCCACTATGCTCCCATTCCTCTTTTTTTTTTTTTAATGGTATTGTATATTCTGTGCCATTGTAAGCTGGAAGTCACTGTTTGGCTTGGATAACAGAGCTATATAGCATACATACTGCTTGTGGCATTCTTATTTATACTTTGTATAAGCTGGACAATTTTCAAGATAGAGAAAAATTAACAGATTAACTCTGAAACTTAGAATCTTACTCAAAGAAAGTAAGAAAAGATTCTGTTGTCACAATTAGAAAAAAAATCCAAACAACAACAACAAAAAAACTGATGGAAATTTTGAACGAATCAAACAGTGGGTTGTTCACCAAATTCATCATTGGCAGACCACAGATATTTTAAGGGGTTGTTTTATCATTAACATAAAAAGTTGAATGTTTCTTATAGACCAAGAATCATGCTCATCCTTACAATATCTAGGATTCCAGAACAAAGTGAAATTTCTCCAATTTCTCACAGCAAACATGTCTAACTCATTTTCTCAAGAGAAGATAAAACAATGCAGTATCATTACATAGTCTAAAACTGTCATAAGTCACTCTTTTTCGAAGCCTTACTAGTGGAAGTGGTTTGTCTAAGAGAATGAAAATAGAGAGAATAGAGAATAGAAGTCAAGTGTAGTGGTCCTGATTCTGTGCTAGCTATTTTCTTCCCCATCTATGTAATGAAACTCAAGATCTGAAGAAGCTGTGACAAACGCCTGTAGTCTGCCTTCCCCAGACTCTTATGACAGCTGTCTTACAGCTAGTTTTGGCCAAAGGATGAATTTGAAGAGAAAATGGAGGGCAGGAAGAAGTGTCAAGACAGTTGTTTATGTCCCTTCATTCTCTGGATTAGTTTCTTCTACAGCATCCAAGTCTGTGATAGATGGAGCCTCTACCACACAAGTCTTCCATTGCTTCAACTCCCGCTTGATTGAATGTAGTCTTTAGACTCCAGTAACAAATTCATCTTTGCCTTCTGTTTTAGGAATTTTTGATGCTTCAAATGCTCCCAAATCCAAGGTGATCTCCTTACTCTCTGCTAGCATCTTCGCTCTTCCATTTCCTATTTACTCCCATTATAATAAGTTCCTCATTTTCAGAAAATCATGAACATTTTTTTTTTCTTAACTGAAACATGCTGATTCTGGGTATCAGGAGGAAATAGGAACTAAAATGAGAACCGATTTCAGTACAGTCATATAAGCAGACTATACTTATGACTTTGGCATCACTAGGATGAAAATAGCAAACAGAAGCAGATTAATAGAAGAAAGGTTCATTTTGGCTCACAGTTTCAGAAATATTTCAGTTCCATGTGGTGAGAGAGACATGGCAGAGAGGCTCTGATACTGGCAGCAAGAGCATGGGATAGCTCTTATTTACATGGAATAACCAGACAACAGAGGATCAAGTTGGAACGAGATGCAGGCAAAACGTTCAAAGCCAATCTCCAATAACCCACTTGCATCAACTAAGTCCCACATACAAAAGGGTTTGAAGTCTCCCCATACAGTGCCACCAGATGTAGACTATTTTAGTTTTTGTTTTTTTTTTTTTTTTAATGTGACCAAACACCTGACAATGGATATGTAAGTAAAGAAGGTTTGATTTTAGATCAAGGCTTGAGGTGTGTATTAGTGATTTTTTTTTATTGCTGTGATAAAACCTCATGACCAAGACATCTTACAGAAGAGTTTATTTGGGCTACAGTTCCAGTGGGTTCAAATTCATGATGACAGAGAGAAAGTGTGGCAGCAGAACTGCACACAGGGAAGAGCATGAACTCAAAATGCTGTCTTTAAACTCTCAAAGCCCACCTCCAGTGTCATACTTCCTCCCACAAGGCCGCATCTCCTAAACCTCCCAAAGAATCACACAAACTGTGGACTGAATGTTCAAATGCCTGAGACTATGGGGGCATTTCTCATCCAACCAATCCAAAGGGGGTACAGACAACCATGACAGGAAAGGCACTGTTATAGAGCATGAGCATTGTGCTTACAGTCATGAAATAGAGGGGGAAATGCTACAATCACCATAATTTCTTTTCTTTCTCTTTTCATTCATCCAAGGATCACAGCCTATGGGGATATGGCTGCACACATTCAAGGTAGGTCTTCTCTTCTCAGTTAACTGCCCCCGGAAAACTCCATCAAATATACACTCCGGGGGGTGTTTTCTCAGTAATTTCAAAACTGACCAAAACGGATCATCACAAGCTCACCTCTTGCCAACTTGGAATTCATACATCTCACTTTTAAACCTTAAAGTTCTAACGCTGGTCCTCAAAGGCTTTGTAGCCATATCAAAGCAAAGTGCATTTGATTCATCTGTAAGAGTCCCCACAGTCTTAACAGTTCTTACATAGTTCCAATGTCCAAACTTCAAAGTCTCTCCTATGAATCAAGGGATTCTCTTAATGGCTAGCACTTATAATTCAAAGTAGAAACTATATTCTTCCAATAAACAATGGCACAAAGCAAATATTCCTGTTCCAAAATATCAAGAGAGGATCAGACCAAAGCAAAACCAAAACCCAACAGTACAGACATCAAACCATACAGCTTGATACCTGGCACTTCAGGATTTTGATGGTATTATCTGTATTCCAACAGGCTTCAGTATTCCCACACTGATATATCTGATGCCCTGAAAGCATGTGTCCTCTGTTTTGAGCAAATTCCACATTGCCTACTGCTTTCCTTAATGAATGTCCCAGATTTCTGGCATCTCCAGAATCCTAAAGTCTATATTACAACTTAAGCTTTGTCTTCACAACTTCATGCTAGAGCTTGTCAAGGCCTCCTAGCAGAGAATTTGACCACACATTACCAGAACTCAGTAACTTTCTCAAACCTTGGTACAAACCTCCATGACCCTTTAAATTTTGAATTTTGTATGCCGACAAAAGTCTGTGGACTATGTTGTTAGGTATGACACATTTGCTCTTGGGAAAATGCAACACAAACACATCTACTCACCCTCAAAATGAAACACACAACAGACCTAAATAACCATTGTACCAATGTCCAATTTAGTGAACCAATGAGTTTTTTACTGAGGTTACTAACAGGAGTACCAGTGAGAGATTAGTTCCTCAAAAGAAGCTGCATTCTCTAAACCCTGGAACTCCGCACAGCTAACAGGCAGCCCAGCAGTCTACATAGCTCTCTTTTCTGCAGCTTTATGATCAGCATCTCCTCCCTCAGCAAAAGTTGTTTATTCCTTTTCACATTGCTGGAGAGGGAGCGCTCAAGAGTCTTCTAAGTTTCTGTTCTCCTGAACACTTCACCATTTCTTTATCTCACAAGGCTCATCACCCACCCATCAAGGAAATACTCAGTTTGGGGGAGACATTTCAATTCAGAGGAAAATGCTATACGACAGTTTCTAGAACACCTTGCCAGCCAGAGAAGTGGGCTGACCCCCTTCGGCCATGGCTGTAGTGTATTACCTTGTATATGGCTGTCGTGGCCTCTGTACACGTAACCATAAGAGGTCATTTTCCCATGCACTTGTTTTCTAACAGGGAACCTTTTCACAGGCATTCTCAGTTCTAGAATTCTCCTTTCAAATGAATTTGTATTTTCAGAAGGTGGAAACTGTGAGATATCTGTTCTTGCCCTCGGGCACTTTTCCTATTATTCTAGTGCAGTGGGTGAAGTTTCTATTTAATGGTACTAATCTCTTGAACAATTATAGCTGCCTTTATAGCATTTGCCTTGTCTGCAACTTTAAAAGTATTCATGCTCCTTTCCATACCAAATTACACAGTAACTACTCACTTACTGCAGATTTAAGAACAGCAAGCTATAGCCAAGCCATATCTTGGATGTTACACTATCTTGAAATTTCCTAGTTCACCATCTTGATTTCAGTTTCACTCATGTTTTCAGGATACTAGTAGAAAAAAAAAATTGTCAGAATGTAGCATAATAGACTCTATCCCTGTTCTCAAGTGAGTCCTCATTGCCCTCTGAATCCTCAAGAGTATAATTTTTACTGCCTGATTGCCTCTAAAGATTCTGAACTGCCATACTCCCACCAGAATGTCACATTAACATTTGCCTACAGTATTCTGGACTTTACTTGTTTATAGCTGTAAACTCTGAAATTTTCCCTACACAATAGTTCCAAAGGCATACAAACTCAATGGTCAAATAGTCACAGCAATGGCCCCACTTCCAGTACTACTTTTATGGATTAGTTACTTTTTTTCACTGCTTTGACATAATAATTGAAAAAATAAATTTTAAAAAAAGGAAGGGTTAATTTTGGCTCACAGTTTGAATGGCTGGTGTGGTGGTTTGAAAGAAAATGGCCTCCAAGGGGAGTGGCACTATTGGGAGGTGTGGACTTGTTGGAGGAAGCATGTCACCATGGAGGCTGGCTTTGTGGTCTCATATATGCTCAAGCCACATCCAGTGTCTCAGACCACTTCCTGTTGCCTGCAAGTCAGTTTGTGGGACCCCCAGCCACTTCACCAGTACCATGTCAGCCTGCACACCACCATGTCACACCATGATGATAATAGACTAAATCTCTGAAAATGTAAGCCACACCAATTAAATGTTTTTCCTTTATAAAAGGTCATGGTTTTTCTTCACAGCAAAACCCTACCTAAGACAGCAGGGAAGAAATTCTAGTAAGGATGGTTGTAGCTGTGCTTGTCTGAGCATGAGGTACCTCATCACCTTGCACAGACAGTCATGAAGGAGAGAGATGATGGTGCTAGTATTCTGAAGGCTTTCTTCTCTTTTATTTAATCAGTAGTCAAAGGTCCATGGGATGGTGCTGACCATTCTGAGAAAAGACCTTCTCTTATTAGTAAAACCTCTCTGGAAATGTCCTCACAGATGTACATACAGGTGTGCATATTAGAGACTCTACATCTATCCAAGTTGATAATAAAAATTAGCCATAATAGGGACCAAGTGTTCAAGCATGTAACATTTTCAAATGAGACAGAATCGTCATTGCTTTCCCCACAATGAACATGTCCATCTTAAAAATGAAAAATGCATTCAGTCGAATTTCAAAAGTCATTCAGTCTTGCCAATCTTAATACTGTTCTAAAGTCCATATAGTCTCTTCTAAGAGTCTGTGCAAATTCTTAACTTTGAGCCCTCATAAGATTGATTATAGTAGGCAATATACTTCTAATATACAACAACATGGAGTGAGCATTCCCTTTCCAAAGGAAAGAGTAGGAGGAAATTAAAAAAAAAAAAAAAGACCAGGGCAAAGTAAGACGGCAACCCCTTAGGACAAACACTGATCTCTGTTGTTTCATATCTACATTCCTGGTATGTGCTGGCTTCATCTGATCTCCAACTCCAGTGAAAGCAGGAAGCCCTGCTCCTCCAGCCATGTCCATGGACATTGTCTTGCAATGGTGCCACTCAGTGTTTAGATCTTCCCTGAGCAGATGACCAAAGTTCCTTGGATTTCCAAAATCCTTGGTTCTCCATTTCATCTCAGATGTCACTTTTACAATTTTGTACACAGTATTCCCAAAGGGTCCTTGTAGAAAATCCCACTTGACATTAGCCTTTATGGGGCTCTCTCTCTTCTTCCACATCCCAGTAAAACCAGCACCATGTGGGCAATGCAAATTCTGTTTCCAGCTCAAAACTTAGCAAAACTCCCTTGGACCATGTCTGTATGGACCTATGAGTACCTGTGTGGCTAAAGCTGGGAGATCACTTCCCTAGTCAGTCACCTTCCAGAATGGTTCCCTATCCCTCCCTTTTCAATGGCACTCTCTTTTTAAAGGAACGGTTTTCAAATATGTTTGTATTTGGAAACCTTAGGGCCTTCACTGGGAGGGGTCTCCCCTCAAAAACATCTTTCTTATTTTCTGAGTATCAAGTGCTCAGAGTCTCTTTAGGTGACAATCTCTTTAACAATTAATGCTGCTTTGTCAATCGCTGTTGAATCTGCAAACTTAATGACCTAATGCCCTTTCTCTCAATAAGTCATACAACCCACGTAGCTGTACACTTTGTTTCTTTCCCCCTAGCATTGTAAGTATAACTAAACATAGTGAGCAATGATGATTCCATGACCTAAAAGGAACGCTGTCTTGAAATTTCCTCCACTGAGTTAAAAAGTCAATTGCCTCTAGATATATTCTCACTCAGCTTAGATTCACCACAGCAACAACCTCACTATAATTACCAATATTCTGTATTAGTGACTTTTCTCATCATGATGACCAAATACCTCACAGAAATAACTCAATGCAGAAGGTTTATTTGGGTTTGTAGTTTGAGATGGTACCCATCATAACATGGAGGGTGTGGTGGAGAGGCTCCATCTATGGTTACAAAAGTCTGGAGCAGAGGATGTGGACCAGTAGGGCATCTGGGAAAGATCAAAATCAGGTCAGAACCTAAGTTAAAACTTAAGTCTTCTGATCCATACTTTAGAGCTTTTTGGTGACATCATCATAGTGATTTTTTCCTGAGGTTTTACCCTGTCAGTTTAAATTTCCTCTTATTTGCACTGTCTAACTTACATATAAAGATAGAGGAAATCTGGGAGTCAATTATTTAAGATGTTCCTACAGAGCAAATATTTTCAACTTTGTTGTAAAAGCTTGGCTTGTTTGTGCCGGTCTATAATCACAGCTACTTGGAACCCAGGAGAGGAAGTAAATTGGGAAATTTAGGAAAAATCTGTCAGAAAAAAAAAAAACAAAAACATAATTTTAAAGGGAAGAGGGACTGTAATTTAATGAGAGGGCACTTATCCAGACCACATGAAATCCTAGTCAATACATAGTAACACATACACACACACACACACACACACACACACACACACACACACACAAAACAGAGACAGAGACAGAGGGAGAGAGAGAGAGAAAGAGAGAACCAAAATTATACACTATCAAGAAAGTAAAAAGAAATTTGAGGGAGTCTGATAAAATCAACAAGCAGGTAGGAAATAAAGAGATGTCAAATCTACCACTGAGAAGCAAGTCATTAACCATGAATTACAAGAATCCATAGTAAAGGTTGACAACTCATGAGAGACAATGAAAGGCCCTGGAAGATAAGAAAAAAATGTAAGTGGGAGATGATTTATTAGCTCTATTGCCTCAGGTTAATACAGTGTAATGAATTATTTCAGTCATTCTTGTTTCCAAGGAAACTGCAGTTAACTCCTCTGTGGTTACATACGTTGAAATCACATATACTATTTTGTACATGATGTGAGCACACTGTTATTCTACCTTCCATCAACCTTCTAAATTCTCATATGGTGTATGCGTTAATAACAGTTTTGTTGAGAATTTAATATTATAACTAACTTAGGTCTTTTCTTGCAATATTCACATATATTCTAAAGTAGATCATCACAAGTTCATTTTTTTAAATCATTTGGTCAGGTTAATAATTTTTTACCTTTGTTCTTCTCAAATTAGCAAAATATGTCATTAGTAATAAAATATATACTTTCAAATCAGGAGTTATCTGTTCATGTCAGTTTTCTGATTTTTTTTTCTTATACAACACTTACCTGGGGATATAAACATATTTATGTACACATGAGGTCAAGTAAAGTCTGAAACTTTCTGAACTGAATCACACAAAAACAAAACCATTTCTTCTTCATATTTTCTCCAAATGCATACAAAACTTTATGGAAAAATATCTAATATTTAAGTTTGAGACTAGCTGATTTTTTTTAAACCTGCCATTCACCATGTGCAATATTTCATGAGGTACTTGAAGGTACCTAACGCCTTGGGCAGACATGACTACATAAATAGAAAAGCATACTATTGAAAAAGAATTTCACCACTAAACTGACTAGCATGGAGTGGAGGAGGGAACATCCCTGAGTGAGCTGAGGGTGATAATGAGGACACCGGACTGCTCAGAGGGACTTAAGGGCATTCCATAAGCCTGGCAGAGACAGATAGTTATCAGTCAGAATATAAAACTGCGTGACTTCACAACTGGAAAAGGGAGTCATTCTCAAGGGTCTAAGTCCTGAGAAACATTTGGATTGTTGGAGAAAAACAAGTCCTTTAAAATCAAAGACAATGTGCTTATGTACTTTGACACGGCACACAGACAGGCCTCTGGAACTTCCCCAAACTGCTCGTTAAGTACACTGATGCAAAGATGTGTGACCATCAGAGTTGATATTGATGTAGGATGACTCATACGGAAAAGATCAACAGAAACTCAACTATTCAACAACCAAAAGGGCTTCCGGGGTTGGGGATTTAGCTCAGTGGTAGAGCGCTTGCCTAGCAAGCACGAGGCCTTGGGTTCAGTTCTCAGCTCCGGGAAAACAAAAAACAAAAAAGAAAAAAATAAATACAAGAATAGAACAATCTCAGACTCTATCAAGGATTTTCCCAATTACTGAGGAAGTAGCAGTGGGAAATGTTTTCAGGCCTCTGACTTTGTTGATATTAATGTCCGTATGTCTGTATCTCTAGTTTGCTAATGATCTGTCTTAGCTTTAAATAGTTTAAATATCCTCAGTGAAATACTAGTAAATCAAATCCAATAGTACTTGTTAACTGAATATAACATCAGTTGACAATTTATAAAAATAATTGTTTTTGGGAGCTAGACTTTCATATGTTTTAATTAAAATATAATTACTCACTTTCCCTTTCCATTTTCTATGTCCTCCAACTCTTCCTATGCCCCTGCCTCAAATTGGTAATCTCTTTTGTTGTGATTATTATTGTTACATACACACATATGTGTGTGACTGTAGGAATATATGCACATCTATACATGGATATGAATACACACACACACCACACATACACACACACACACACACACACACACACACACACACACACACACGGATAGATATATAAATACAACCTTCTTAGTCCATTTTTGTTGTTTGTGTCTATATGGTTTCAAGATGTCCTCTCTGTATGGGATAACCATGCAGGAGCCCATGCCTGAGAGAGACTGATTCTCCCTGTCTCAGCAGTCATTAGGATAAGGGTGATGCCCTGGGAGATTTTCGCCTTCCTTGCTAACATCTCTGTCACGAGTCACTTGTCATCGTGGTGGACATCTGTGTTGTTAACGCCCTTGCCTGCAGGCTGATGCCTCCAGAATGATTTTATCACATGAGACTGAATTCTAGTCCAAATTCTGCCTTATATTAACATTGTAATTGTGACGGAAGTGATTTTTTAAGCCTTGGGCTGCTTTATTTGTAAAGTAGAATATTAAGGATATTATCATTATAAGTTTGTGTGAGTGATTTTGGAAAGTCTCTGTAAATTTTATTTTAATAACTGTAGGAACAATATATTTGAATTATTTAACTTTCAGAAAAATGTTGGCATGAAGATAAAGTTAACATTTAGTATAAAAAAAAACCAAACAAAAAAACAAGGCAAAAAAGTGATTAGATATTGTAAACAAGTGGGATTTTTTTAATGTACATAAGTCTGGTTCAGCATCTGAAAATGAATTAATAAAAATATTACCTCTACCTAAATACACTAAAAATGAAAGATCACAATTTCATACTAATAAATAGCAAAATATTGACAAATAAGTATTTTAACAAAGAGTTACATTTGAGTGCACAAAGTAGAATTTCTTGTGTGTATGCACATATGTATGTATGTATGTATGTATGTATGTATTTATGTATGTATGTGTTCACTAGTGTATAAAGTGGTATGCATGCATGTATGTAAACATGCTTATGTATACCAGAGGTATGTATTGGGTGTCTGTTCTTTCAATCCTCACCTCACTTTTGAGATAGTCTGTCACTAAACCTGATGTTCATCAATTTGGCTAGATCTGCTAGTCAGCAAACACTAGAAATCCTCAACTTCCCCAGTTCTGAGTTATAGGCATATACCACTATTCCTGGCTTTACAGTGAGTGCTGAGGATATGGAAAGCTTATGTGGCATGTGATAGATTCACAACATGCCTGTGGTGGTATTGTATTCCCCAAAATATTTTGCACCCTAATAAATTTATCTGAGGTCAGAGAACAGACAGCCACTAGATACAAAGGCTAGAAAATGGTGGCACTCACACCTTTAATCCTAGCATTCCAGAGATAGAAATCCCTCTGGATCTCTGTGAATTCAAGGCCACATTGGAAACAGCCAAGCATGGTGACACATGCCTTTAATCCCAGAAAGCCAGCCTTTAATCCCAGGGAGTGATGGTAGAAAGCAGAAAGGTATATAAGGCGTGAGGACCAGAAACTAGAAGCATGTGGCTGGTTAAGCATTTGGCTGGTTAAGCTTTCAGGCTTCTAGCAACAGCAGTTCAGCTGACAGCCATTCAGATGAGGACACAGAAGCCTCCAGTCTGAGGAAACAAGACCAGCTGAGGATCCAGCGAGGTGAGGTAGCTGTGGCTTATTCTGTCTCTCTGACCTTCCAGTGTTAACCCTAATACCTGGTTCACGTTTGATTTTATTAAGAAGAACTTTTAAGACTCCTGCTACACATGCCCCCAGGGTTGGGCATGCCTGGCAGACCTAGACACTTCGGCCTAGCCAGTTCTGGGTCAAAATAGCCAGTTCTGGGTCAAAATAGCCATTTCCGGGTCAAAACGTCTAGCGTGACCAGGACCCCATGGCAACCATGTGGCAACCATGTGATCTACGCGCATGCGTGGAGTAGCCACATGAGCCTGTGTACGCCTTTCCAACAGGCCTGTCACGTCTGTCTCTCTCTCTGATCTTAATAAAACTCTTGTTAGTGGATTCTGTCGTGTTTCGTGACATTTCCTCGCAGGGTAAGAGCGCCGCCAATTAACTAACAGCATACACTTTGCCAAATGAGCCAACTTCCTAGGTGTTAATATTCTGACCTGCCCCTTGGAATCCCGCCCTTTGGCACTGCCCTGCATCATGATATAAAAGCCTCATTTTAAGGAAAAACACCTCCCTTTGTCTCTCTTTTCTACTTTCTTTCTTCCCCGCCATGAGGTGTGCACACCTCTGCTTTTCCTCTTTACATTTCTCTTCCTCTCTTTCCTTTCTGTCTTTCTATAGCTTTATCTTTATATTACAATAAACTATATTATAATAAACTCTTTCCCGCCAATACAGCGCCTGGGTTGTGAATGAATGTCCGCAGCCCGCACTCCACCACTGCATCTGCCCAATATGCCAGCTTGTTTCCCTGCATGTGCAGGATCCCCTGGCCAGCCAGGGTCCCCCACATGCATATATCATAACATTAGGTACAAAGTGGCACCCCCAAATGACAGTCCTGGTGACATTGGCCAGGCAAAAGGAAGGATTGTTATCAGGTAAACAAACCAAAGGCAGGGTTCTGTTTATCAGAAAAGCAGTTCTCATGAAGTGATTTCTATTTACCAGGAGCCTCCCTTAATCTGGCCCCAAGATCAACTTTCTCAGGCAAGGGCATCTAGTTCCTGGTCAGTCCAACAGCTCATATCAGCTTGAAGGCTCATCTGTTGACTCACAAAATTTGCTTACATTTCCTCCAATTGCTTTTCTGTCTGTGCCTAAGAGATAGCCTTAACAGTTTAATTCCCAATAAAGCTTTCTTTCTACCCACGGGGAGGTCTAATTGGGTGGTTTCACTGAGCCCTGGCTTACATTTGCTGCCCAAACACCTGGAGCTTCGCCATGATCTTCCACAGCAATATGACTTTAAATATACTGCTTCCAGCAAGTGGAATTATCTTCCTGTGTGGTGACTGTGCTCTTGAAATTATCAACTTCTTGTCCTTAGCTAACTCTAATAGGAGGCACAGTAAGATACATACTGCAAATGTCCAGTTTTCACTGAGATTTTTTTTTATGATCACAATAGTTGGAAATAAATTATAAATTTAAATAATAAACCAAAAATATTTTAAAATCTTATAGCTTAAAGAAAGACCATTTAGGGTTATGTGTACCAGTATACAATGATAAGCAAAATTTATAACTTTTAATTGTAATGTTCAGCTAAAATGACAACTTACAAAGTATTATATATAATATAATTCAACTTATATAACCTTTTGGCAAAAGAATATGGTATACTTACCATATATATTTATCATGAGTATTAAAAATATTCTGAAAATATATAATAAATTAAGAATGGCTATATCTGAGAAGTAGAATTATGAATCAGGTATTACATACATAATTGATTTTAATTTTTTAAAGATTTTATTTATTCTTATTTCATGTGTATGAGTGTTTCATCTGAACCTATTCATGTATATCACATGTGTGCCTGGTACCTGAGGACACTGTAACTGGAATTACAAACTGTTGTGTGCCACCACGTGGTTGCTAGGAACAGAACCTGGTCTTCTGCAAGAGCAGCAAGTGTTCTTCACAATTGAACCCACTCTCTAATGATCCTTGTAATTTTTTAATAATGACAGGTCATTAATTTTATAAGAGAGTAATAAGGATAAGCTTGCAAAATCACAGGTTTCATCAAGATACATAGAAACAGTAATGTTGAAGGTAAACTCAATTCCTTTTAAATTAAACCATGAAAGGGCCTACAGTCTCCTTTTTGGCAAAGCCATGGAGACAGAACATAGAGGTGTTGGTGACAAGCCTAGTGAGAGGCCTGTAAATGTCACCTGAGGAAACCTCAGAGTAGTTTATATTCTTTCAACTGAGATGGAGGAGATTGGTGGGAAGCATACATTGTCTTTGAATTCTTGAATGGCTGTTTTATTGAAAGGACATTAAATGCATCCTGTTGGATTTTACTAACGTTGGTGAAGGAAGCTCAAATAGAGAGAGACTTGAGTTTGCTATAAAGGGAGATTTTTCCCATGGCCATAACTTAAAAGATAGCAAGAACTGGTCATGTGGTTTCCTCATTTTCATAATCCCTGAAGTTTCCTGCATACAACCTGAGAAAATTCGTGGCAATGAAGGTATGTGGCAACTCACAATCTGGTTGAGAGAGAGGATTAAATACCCTCTAGGCTCTTTTCCAGCCCTGAGGTTATGATATTATGAGATCAGAAGTTTCCAAGAGAGCTTTAAACTTATTATGACATAGAAGGCATTTCTATAAAAAGTGATTCGTTTTATTAAATTTGGTTCATATTACACAGCAAAACGCAAAATGGAAAGGAAGTCTGGAGACAGAGTTCTGTTCCAAGCTTTCCAATAAATTCATTCATTCATAAATTCAGGATTTATTGAGTGTCTCCTATGTGTCAGTAACTTATACTTAAAAAATAAAGAGAAAAGCCAGTGTCTGTGTAGTTTCTGGTCTAAAAGATGAGGAAAAGGCTTAGGCAGAATATTAGAATGCAAAATGAGAACCAGCAGAGGTGTGCATTCGTCACAATGACTTCACACAGATTGTGGAGGCTCTTGCCAAGGATTTTGAAGAAATGCATGGGAGCACTAATCAGAGGCATGCAATTATGTGGAATTTCCCACAGATTTAAGGAATTGTAAACAGATTAATATTATTGGGGCTTAGAGTCCAAGTAGCTGGAGATTAGACTAAAAATATCAAAGTAAGATTAACAATGATCTTGAACACAATTCCCAAAAGTTTGGGTAATTCTTTAAAGGTAAGTAGAAATTAATAAAAGAAATTTAATTCAAGTTGTAATGCAGTTGGCACTCTACAGCTGTAGCTTTGACCAACCATGGTGGAAAACGTGTAGGGAAGCTGGACAGACATTTCTTTTTTCTTGTCATTATTTCCTGATAACATTGTACTGAATAGTACAGTATTGTAAGCAATGCTAGAATTTAAATGTCAAAATATAAGGGGAATAGGCATGGGCTACAAACATTACATTGTATATGCCAGCTTTAAGTATCCCTAGATTGTGTTTGCTGTGAGGTTCTGGAGCTAATCTCTGAATACTGAGAAACAACTATACCCAATTTCTCATTCAGAAACCATTACCTGTCAGGGATGATGGACTATCACCTGAAGGGATGATGAAAATTTAAATAAGAAAAGACAGTCAGTTAAGAGAATTAACTGGTTTTTCAAGGAGTGGCTAAGGAAATTAGAGAAAATGATGAAGAAAGGTGGGCCAGCAAGAATACAGAGTCAGATGGGTGTAGGGTTGTGTGAAGAAACTGATATAATCACCTGGGACTGTAATGCATCTAGTTTTCAGAAGTGGTTAGATTACCCAACACGAAGAAAGTAAAAGAAAAATTCTGAAAAAAAAAGTCTCAGTACAACAATGACATCACACAAAACCTTTTCCTGTTTGAAGTTCCTGAGAAGACTAAATGCTCCCTAGACTACTCAGAGCTCGATAAAAGATCTAAGCTAGAGACTTGCATTTCATGAACCTTACAATGTGGGTCACTGAATTATCTATGAACATGGATTCTATTTCTGAGGGTTGGGAAGGGTGGAATTAGAAGAGGAACAAAGACAGACATGTGCAGACCCTTATCTGTAAGGAAAGCAGTTGAGGAAAAACAAGACTTCATTAGTCAGGGCTCTGACCAACCCTTCCACTGAGAGCACATGACTGTAGCTAGAGTTTTCCTGCCGGGCCCACAGTCAGGACAAATCTCTGTCACCCGCCAGTCCCACAGCCGCTCAGACCCAACCAAGTAAACACAGAGACTTATATTGCTTACAAACTGTATGGCCGTGGCAGGCTTCTTGCTAACTGTCCTTATATCTTAAATTAATCCATTTCTATTAATCTATACCTTGCCACATGGCTTGTGGCTTACCGGCATCTTCACATGCTGTCTGTCATGGTGGCGGCTGGCAGTGTCTCCTCAGCCTTCCACTTCCCAGCATTCTCTCCTCCTTGTCCCGCCTATACTTCTTCCTGCCTGACCACTGGCCAATCAGTGTTTTATTCATTGACCAATAAGCAACATGTTTGACATACAGATCATCCCACAGCACATGACAATGCTAGATAATTCATAAAAATGTTTTTAAACTTATCAGCAAGATAGAAAAGAAGTAGGGGAAAAATTCATCAGAGAAGACAATGTGAAAGTGGGAATCTAAATTGTAAACCATAGATTAAAGCTATGTTCACTTGAAGAGAATTTACCTAACTGAGATATGATAGCATTTGTTTTTCATCTCAAATAATGAAGAGATTATAGATTTGGTAGAAAGATGCTGATGAATATCCTCAGAAAGGCCTTTATCAAGAGAGCCACAGCATCACACAGCAGCCCATGGGAACCTGAAGGGAGAGAAAGCCTTCATCTTTGAAGACCAAAGGTAATTTCTAATCCCTTGCCCCTTTGGGTTTCCAGAAGAGGGTAAATTCCATACCATATGATGTGGCCTACATGCCAAGGATTATAAAGAAAGACACAAAATATGAATAAAGTTACAACTCAAAGTTGTTGTGAGTTGTTACACTGTGTTGGATAAGGAAGAAAGGCAAGGTTACAGTACGTGTTGATTAGCAACTCTGTCTAAAAAAGAAGCTGTAAAGAGGTGTGGCATGGCACTCGAGTTATACACATAAAGCTAGAGTGGCAGGTGGAAGGCCTATAACCTAAAATCCCAGGCTTTGTGTATAAAGGAAGAAACAAGGGGTGATTTTTGTCAGAAAGTCAAGTGAGAGAGGAGGTATGTGGGATTCTGAGCATGGGATTGAGGTCTAGCTGCTTCTGACTATATTTGGGATGTCATAGCATTAGCATGGGTTATGGTGGGGCCTCCAAATTTTGTAATGGGTGGTCAGATGTTAGCCTCTGAATTAGAGGCTGAGATCTAGGGGGACATTGTCCATTGGAGTCCATATAGCAAGGTGAAAAGTCATAGGGCAAATTGATTCAGTAGGTAGACTAGAGAAAAGCTTCCATATACAAGAATCGAAATGATTATTAGAGGAGTAAGTTTTGAGATGATTTTAAATTGGATTTGTTGAGATGAGGTAGCCGGGGAAATACAAGCATCCATAACAGAACAAGTACCATTAGAAGTAAAATTTCAAGTTTTTCTATTATTGGTTCCTTGGGGAATAGTAAACATTTAAGATAGAATAGAGGAGTCTTGGAGGGCCACAGCAGAGAGCAATTCTGGTTTTGGATATTTATTATTGTTGCTGTTGTTAATTACCCCACATTCCTAAGGTCTAATATAGATGAGGCTGACCAGGAAGGAAGACTGATTCTTAAGAGGAAATTATTGCCAAAACTACGAAGAAAGAAATTCCTGGATCACAGTAACCTATTAACTTTTATGATTTAATCTAATATTTTCCCCATCAAAAGAGTTTTATTAGGAGAGTTGTGATATCTCACTGTAGCCAGTGGGTGGAATCAGAAGAGATAGAGCCTTCATTTCTGGAGAACAAAGGTAATTTCTTTTTCTTGGAAGTTTACAAGGTAGGAGGAAGGCTCCATATCATGTGACTTAGCTCACATGCCAGGGCCAACTCAGGAAAACACAAGATAACAGTGTTACAATTGGTTGTCTTGAGTCTGAGCATCAGGCTGCCTGGACTTGAAGCTTTAAGGCAGAAAGAAGGGCTGCTAAGCCACAGCATCTGTTTCTTTTCACATCTCTGAAAAGAGGCAGCAGGTGGATGTGGCTTGATCCTTAGAAGAGAGCTGATGCTGCAGCTACAAAGTCTGTAACCTTACAGTTTTCAAGTCCTGTCAAGATATACAGGATAAAAGACAGTACCAAGAGCCGCTCCAAGTCAGGGATCCTAAATAGGGTGAGTTTTCCAAAGTATTTCACTTCTGAATAAATATAGAAAAAATAATGCACACTGCCCTCCCCCCAAAAAAAGAGGGGAAAAACAAACAGAAAGAAAATGTATCATTTTTCAGATTTTGATCCTACATGTAAAAAAAGAAACTATACTAAACTAAACTAAACCTTACTTAAAAATTCATAAGCACAGGCCAGGCCTTCTTCAGAATGTCTAGGAGTCCCAGCAAAGCTCACAGTGAAGATTTAGTTTTGATTAAATAGTTGCCATTTCCAGAAGACTGGGGAAAACAGAGACAACCCTACCCAGGGGAAGCAACTCATCCAGGCCTTAAAGCAGTCTTTTGGTGAGCTTTAAGAAGTAAAGCTCACCAACAAAAATTACAAAAACACCAGGAAATGGCCATATACAGGAGAAGCAGGATTGGGGCAGTGACAGACAGATCTGCTAACAGTTATTGTACTGGAATTGCCAGATGCAGGAGATAAAGTAACTATGATAACAATGGTTGATCATGATCATGACCTGATTTCAACAGTATTCATTGTAGAAATGCATCAAATGTTTCGTAGTACCCCATTATGAAATACATGACTTTTGTGTTTTTGTGTTTCAGTTAAAATGATAAATTTAGAGATAGGTGTAGTATCAAATGCCTGTAATTCCAGCACTCGGGGCACTAAGCAGGGGGATTGTTACTGCAAGGCCAGCCTAAACTACATAATGAGACTATTGTCTCAAATAAAAAATAAACTAAACAGACAACAAGAAGATTTAAGGTTCTAACACTAGAAATTCCCCCAGTTGAAAGTCCCAAGCATATCACCCTCCAACGAAGCTTGTAGTGGATAGTACTCAGAGGCTTCTACTATTCTCAGTCATTTTTAGAAAAAAAGAGCACATCTCATGGAAAAGCCTCCAGTCCAAGAGGAGGAGGCAAAAAGAACTACATAGGAGGAAGCACCTTGGGAGATTCAGAAGGAATACAGAAGGGAGAGAAAAAATCCTATAAAACAATAATTAGTATCCTTTCCAAAACAGGAAACATGGTATGCTATAAAAACATTAGCACAGCACTGTGAAAGGAATGTGTGTGGGGGGAATAAAAGGAAGATCTCAGTGAATAAAAATGTAATAGCAGCAATGAAACTCTTTAGAGAAGTGCTAAAAAACAGAGTCAAGGAAGTAGATCAAAAGAGTGAGGTGTAAAAGATGTTTGCTTTAAAACTTGAATTGCATGTGTTACCTTTAGAACACCCACAGGGTCAAGGGGCCATGTGGGTGGTGGTGGTGGGAGCTTTCAAGGGAGAAGAGATATAGCTATATAGCTCAATGATATAAAGAGTGAAGGAGAAATGGAACCGGAAAGATTAAACTGAGGAGCTAGAGAGCAGGACAGAGTAGAAGGGGAAGTATGGGGAAGGATAAATAACACTAAAATCTGTTCCAAAAGGTCATATGAAAACCTACTAAAGTAGAAGTTTCCTAAAAGGATATAGACAGAGTTTAAATGAAGTAACCCTAAACAAGGCATCAATGCCCCCTTGCAGACAGAATAACAAATAAAAAGCCCAGTGTCAGAAGGCTTCTTCTTTCGGAATTATCAGCCAGGGAAGTCCCATAGATCCCCAAATATTACAGCTATTGTCGGTGCTCTTGGTTACCCTCCAGAGACTGACAACACATAATGGAGTCATAGAACACGGAGAAATCAGATGGTATTCACCTGGATACTTCATCTCTACTGGCTGCTTTTCATAGCACTGGGAGGTGCTATGCACATGACTAGGGGAGAAAAGTACTGATCAGTCTTGCCTCGTTGGTGAAGTTCAACAATAACTGGACTGTTAAGACAGGCCTGTTGGTTCAACAGTGGCATGACTGTTCTAGGACCAACCAGCCACTTTCTGACGGGGTTTCAGGCTTGCTCCACAAGATGAAACCTAAGGATAGAAAGGCCACAGGCTCTAGGGGAGGATCTATTACTATTATTCTGCTAAATGAACACAGTATTAAACTGACTCCTAATACCTCATTGTTGTGCTCCTAGATTATTGCTCCTATAGATGTATTTATGCATTTCTCAATCCTCAGAGAAGCTTTTCATTTTTGGTAGATACAGTTTTATGCATATACCCACAACGTGTCAAAGTGCAGAGAATATGAGACTGTGGAATTCTCATCCTTAATAAACAGGACATCTATATCAGAGGACATTATGAAAGGGGGGTCAGAAAGATTGTAAGAGCCAGAGGTGGTAGGTGACTGTAACAAGATAGTGTTTTATATACACAATAAGGTAGAGTCAATCAAGACAGATGGAAAAATGAAATAAATTAACTGGAAGACATTTGATTAATTGGAAGCTAGCACAGAGTGGTAAGGACATAGAAAATGTGAAATGAGGTTGTAGAGACCAGAATATGTAGAAAGGCCAACACATGTGATTTGCTGAGTCTCAAAATAAACAAGACTTAACAAAAGAGAGGCACCATCTGAATCATGGCTCCATTTATTCTAGAACTAGTAGAAGAACCCAGGGATGAGCTTTAGAAATCCCACAGCAGCAGGGAGAAAACCCAGAGGTGAGGCTGTTGCAGAATCTAAAGCAAGACACTATCCAGGGTAATGCCGGTATGTGTTCCTCCTGCCAGCATTGGTTAACTAAAATATAGAATCTCATTTGGTAAAACTTTTTAAAGAACTGATTGTTTCTTTGCAAAGCTTTCCAATTTAGGTAGGTAGCTTGTGCATGTAAAGATGTGCACTGTATAAACTATGACCATTAGAAAAAAAGCCCCTTAATGCTAAACTCAACCAAATGGTCAGCTGAATCAGTTGTGCAGACACTGCTGCAATGTTAATGAGAAAAATACTTTCTATTAAGACAGTACTGTTCAGCATCGCTGCCTGAATTGCAGCTGGGTTGAGTGTGCAAGATGCCACACTGTGGGCTGAAGGACAGAAAGCATGGGAGAACCAAACAGTTTATGTTTTCTTTACACAATGAAAAGACAACTGAATTCAACCAACCCATTAAATGAGTTATTTTGGTAGTATGTTTTTTAATTGGGTGTTTAATCTCCCTTTTCTTCTCTGTTGCAACCTGGTTTCTGCCTGTTTATTATCCTGGCGTCATTTGGTTTCTACTTCGATGACCAGACATAATTTAGGCAGCATAACCATTATTTTGAAATTGTTAACCCAGCATTATACTGTAATGAAATTCCTTTGCTCTTAAAATTTTATATGGTGTAAGAAGTTAATGAGT
>CABHPR010152172.1:0-17716 GCA_902168415.1 Peromyscus melanophrys | reverse complement strand
GTGTCCTGTAACAACACATTGGAAACTCAAAATTATACAAATAAAAGAAATGGGTTTTTTTCACCACTTAGATACTGGAAAGAGCAAAATCAAGCAGATAATAGATCTCATTTTTTTGATGACAACATTTCTACCCTTCCAAGATGACATCATTCAGTAGGAAGGAGCACTTTCTACAAACTTTGGAAAGCTGGAAAGAGAAGCTCAATGAACATGTCAGCCTTCTTTTGTAAAAACTTCAGTCACATTCATGAAAAGATAAACTTACACCTTAACATCTTTTTAAAAATTTGTCTGGATAAAACTCTCTTATTAACCATACCATACACTTTGGTCACAGGCATGGATAAATCACAGTGTTATTGGCTTGGAAGCTTTCTCTCTGATGGCTACCATTCATACAGCCAGAAGGTGCTATGCAGGCTGGTGGTGAAGAAAAATCATCAAAATCTTTACTCACCTTGAACCCTGAAAGCTACAATAATGACTGGCTAGGCAAGATGTACCAACAGATGCAATGTGGCAGAAATATTATGGGGGTAACCAACAGATTTCTAATTAGATTAAAGTCCCACTTCACAGGAATGAACTCATGCCTGATACTATATACTTGTCCAAGAACTTCTGTTTGTGAGTAAGTTATAGGTCATATAGAAGAATTTACTGCTGTTATTTTCTAAATGTACAATTCATCAATTTTCCTTCTAAATACATTTCTTTATACCTATAGATTACCATGGATCTCATCACTTCAGCAGATAGGCTCTTTATTGGAGTAGATGATTGTTAACCTAAGACTTACAACTCGTCCAAGTACAGAGAATAAAGTTGTTGTGAAATGCTAAGCCACAAATTGTAAATCTATATCATCCCTTACCCACATGATTCAAGAACTACGCACAGAAGATCCTGGATAGAAATCTGCTTTTATCTAGTGAGAACTGCTAAGAAATAGTCATTGGAATGTGATGAGGACATTGCACTCATGAATTCACAGCAGCTGTGGCTTTGTATTGCTCAGGATCTATGTAAGAGCAAGCCAGACAACATTCCACCGAAGACAGAGGATTGCTGTGGAATAACCCTTTTGTTCACTGTGAATATGTGTTACTCTAATTGGTTAATAAAGAGCTGACTGGCCAATGCCTAGGTGGGATTTTTGGGGCAGAGAGAACACTGGGAAGGAGAAGGGCAGAGACTGAGGAGTCAGGAGGATATGCCATGAGACACAGAGCAAGGAGGTGGGAAGTGCATAAATGAGGTAAACAAGCCTTGGGACAGCACATAGGAATGGGTTTATTTAAGTTGTAAGAGCTAGCTAAAAACAAGCCTAAGCCATCGGCTAAGCATTTACAATTAATATTAAGTCTCTGTGTGGTTATTTGGGGAGTGGCTGGCCAGACAGAAAAGTCCACCTACAGAGTATGGCTCATAAGGTTAATGTGGGAAAAAGAGTCAGTATCATTTTTCCCCCCTTGGGGCATGACTTTACATAGATTTTTCATACTTATCAGTGGACAGCCCTATACCCATGTTTGTGTGGCTAGTTCTAATTGTACTCAAGGACTTCTAAAGAGAAAAATGAAGAAACAAAGAGATGAGGTAGCCAAGAGGATGTGTGGGATCTGATAGACGTTAGTTAGATTATGATTAAAATGCATTGTATACATGTATCAAATTCTCAAAGCAGAATAGCAAAATAAAACAAAATAAGAAACTATTGGAGATATATATATAAATCATCATACACTTGGCTTAGCAATTTATTGTATTAATTCATTATTTGGGCACAGTCCAAATTCATTAGTTATATAGGTAATACAGTCTTAATGATTATCTGGCTAACATTCAGTGTTACACATATTTCAAAAGGCTTTGCTTTAGTCAGTCACTACTAACTTTCTTCTACTTGACAGCACTTAGGTAGTCACACTACAAGCAAAATACCTGCTTCTAACCTGGTTTCTCTTGTCTCAAGAGAGCTGCCATTCTTCTTCACACTACTCTTCCCCTGGCAGAAGGGCACAGTTTATGGTATTCATTCCCCAGAGTACACAGTCAGTCTTCACATCCTTATTCTCAAGATCTAATTAATATTGTAATTACAAGGGCCTGGACTTCTGTTTATGGCAAATGTAGGTCTATCACTTCCTCTTGCAGTCTTTCATGAGACCAAAGGGAGGTACATAGAGGGTGATCTTGATCTCCAAGAGATGGTTTGAAGTTTTCTGGTTAGGGGGCTGGAGAAATGGGTCAGTAGTTAGGAGGATAAACATTTGCTTCCTGGTTCTCGTCCAACAGAGGTAGCTCACAACTGACTCTAATTCCCTCTCTAGAAGATCTGATGTCCTCTTCTGGCCTCCAGATATTCCTGTGCATATAACCCTTCCATCCCATCCCGGCACACACATACACACATAATTTTTGAAAAAGAAAATATGTTTTTATTGAAATAAACTTATGATGGTCTGACACAGCAAACAGATTTCCAATAAATCCTTGAAGACCTCAAGATTGTGGGTTTTTTTTTAAAATTTTTTTTATCAGACTATGGCTATTAATACCTACTTATGGCTCAGATTAATACACATTTTCATAAGAAATACTAATACATAATTTCATATGGAAAAGGGATGTTTACTGTACAAATTTTGAAACATTGAAAAAAATATTGCTCACATCCCAGCCCCTCAGGTAGTGACAGTTTTTCTTAAAAAGCCACATCTATATTCACTGCTGAAAATCGGATTATACTTTTACAAAATTTTCATATTTCCCTCAGAGATCACTTTTGTGGAATTCAATTATATGGAAATGTCATAATTTATCTGATTCCCATAAAAAGGAAAGATTTAGATTGTTTTATGTTTTGCATAAAAGATTTTTTTAAAGATTTGCATAGAGAAAAAATCTTACTTTAAATGCTAATAGTTAATGTTTGCTTAGCACTCTGGGGTGGGGGGACAAACAAGGGAGTAGCTACCACAAATATTTTTTTTTATTTAAGGTGAGAAAGTAAATAAGTAAAGGAGAAAGTTTCATGGTCATATTTAGAGTGACAAGAAATTGAAGAAGTAAAATTAAAAGTTAGTTAGCTTCATATATCTATTGTTTTTATTATTAATGATAACAATTATGATTAATTGAATCAAATAAGTGTCTATGCAGTGAAAATGGTTGATTTTATTTAGCTGTTATTTCATGCGTGTGCACGCACACACACACACACTCACACACATACAGAAACACACCTTGTGCCTCATAAGAAACCCCAGTACATTTATGTGAGAATATTTTGCACTCCAGTTCTGCCCTTGTCTGCAGTACTTTCACTTAGAAAGTGAAACTCTACAAGCAACTACTTGGTTCAAAAGTACTCCTTCAAAGTCTCTAAAAAGCCAATTGCTACTGGGACCTGAGGAATGATTCTGGTTGCAGGTTATTTTCTTCCATCTACACAGTACCAGGGCTTGATAGTCTCCATCAAATTCCAGAGAGGAATAACTCTATGTTCCAACACAGACAGAAAAGGAGAGATTCATGAACGAAAAACAGAATATGAATAATTTAATACCTTAAATATTGTTTCTTTTCCCTAAGTGCTTATTTAACTTCGTTGGTAGAAACATAATAATAATTTAGTCATGCTAGTGAATACAATCAGTTCTGTATGTTTTGAATTCCACGAGGCTGTTAGACAGTATGGCATTTGATAAATGACAAAACACATTGGAGAAAAAAAATCACAAGTAGAATGCTCTAGTTAAATTTTTTTGCATCATGCTTAACTTTAACAGAACAACTGAAACGCAAGGCGTAGCTCCATGGAAATGAACCACATTACCTGGAGCTTGTATCTCTGTGAAAATACCTTTATGTGGAAAGTACTATCTTTTGGCTTATAGTGTAATGCATGGATACAATATTTTAGTTGAAAACTTATCCTTCTCTGGGGATGAGGAAGTATTGTTGTGAAAGGTGGAGTTTTATACCCAACATAAGCAACTACAGATTATGGAAAAGTAAAATATCATGTAAGCAGATGAGTCAGGGATATGTTTCATGATTTCTTGAGTAGAACACACACGTACACCAAAACAAAACAAAACAAAAACTCTAAAAAATGGTCTTTCATCACAGAAGGCAAAAAATAACATTTGGAAAGAGAATCCAATATATTCACAATATTTCCATGTAGTATGTGCTGACGGAGTGAAGTGTTTCCAAAGTGTTTCCAAACACTGAGAAGAGCATACAGAAAGGCTTTGAGGTGATCATGGTTTAAAAGTCAGAGGAAGTAGGCTGAGTGGACGTGACTCCTAATGAGAGTTTTAAATAGGTTCTTGGGCAAGTATATGTGGGAAAATCTGTGACTAGGAAGGGACACAGGTGGCCTGAATACATGCATGCGTCCACGGTCAGGTCAAGAATCACCTCATCCAGAAAAATCATACAATGGCCATTTTCACTTGTGAATATTGTCTTTAATTTTTCTAAAACACTTTTATGAATTAGGACATACTCAGTGTATTTCCTAACTAATGGAATGAGGTAAAATGTGAAACTCATTCCATAAGTCTGTATTTTTCTGTCATTAAGGAATTGTTTTAAGTCATCTGATTAATTTTAGTTGAGAAAAAGGAATTGCTTATACAGTTACTGGGTGATTGTGAGGATGGATGTTGCTGCACATTTTCAGTGTTTGATTATCGAAAGTGGATTTCTTTTCTTCTCCTGAACTAAAAAGAAAATAAATAAATCATTTATTGCAGTTTTATAAGTTCTTCTATTTATTTTTATTTATTCATTCATTTACTTATTTTGGTTTTTTGAGACAATGTTTCTCTGTGTAGCCCTGGCTGTCCTGGAACTCACTCTGTAGACCAGGCTGGCCTAGATCTCAGAAATTCACCTGCCTCTGTCTCCTGAATGTTGGGATTAAAGGCATGTGCCCAAGACCACCTAGCTGTTTTTTCAAGTTCCTTAACTTAATACCTTCATATCTTTTTTGAATAGAATAGTTATACAAAGTAGGAGAACAGAATAGTTAAATATGATCTTCTGGAAAGAAATGTCACTTGTAAAACCTGGTCAAGATCGTGTTTCATATTCTTTGTTTGCATCGGTTCATCTAGAACTGACAAAAGATATGGAAATAATCTAAAGTGAGAAGAAAGGAAATAATTTTTAATGGCAGTGGGAACAGACTAATTTGTCTTTTGGAAGCCATTTTGAGATTCACATGAACATAGAGGAGAAAATGTCAAAGCCTTGAGGTTAACAAGCATGGGGATAAATTTTAGTTCCTAGAAACTTCATTAATATAAATTGGTATATTAGATTTTTAAATTGGGATACAAGATCTAGAATCTGAGCCTGTAAATTAAAATGGCCTTGGAATTAATTACAATGTTATATTTGCTGATAGATAGATAGATAGATAGATAGATAGATAGATAGATAGATAGATTAAAAATACTAAAAACAAAAAAGTTACAGGCTTTGATATAATTGATCTGTTCTCTGGAAACCTCTTCAAATCAAATTTCTCTTATAAGATTATATGGAAACTTTAATAATGCTAATTTTCCTAGTCTTCCTGGTTCAATATATTGATATAAAATTAACTACAGTTAGAAACAAAGAACTAAGCATCTATTTTAAAAGCATGAATATGTTTTAAAAAGAAAAATAAGTATATTATTTAATAATTACAGTTAGATGTTGGTGAGAAGCTTGTTAGGGAGTAAGCATAGCACTGTACTTTTCATTCACAGGAGGGAGGCTGTGTTACCTTGTGTTTAGGCCACACAAGATATTTTGTATTCAAATGCAGAATGCAGTTGTATTAATGGCCATTTTTCCTGCACATTTACTTAACATTTACATTATCTTTCATATAAATTTTGTCTTGCATTTGTTTCTATTTATTTATTTTAGTCACAATATATTTTAATCAACAGTCAATTGACTTGTAGGATTTCTTGTTTTATTTGTTTGCTTTTTGAACTACAGGCCTATTTTGTACTCCAAACCAGAAATAGCTTCTCTCTGGGCCACTGCAATGCTTCAGCCTGAATTCTTTTGCGGTGTTTGATGAGCCTACTTTCTGCTAATAATAATAGCAATACTAGTTGATGATGTTGAAAGACATTTCCCATTTTAAATCTTTAATTCATGTACATTTTCACATATATATGAATAGATTTCATATGATACACACACACACATACACACATATATATGTATATATATACATACATACACACATATATATATATATATATATATATATATATATATATATATATAATCCTGATTTCTCTCTCTCTCCCTCTTTCTCTCTTTCTCTGTCTCTCTTGTGTGAGAAATTCTTACTCTGTAGTCCAGTCTGGTCTGAAACTCATTTTGAAACCCAGGCTCTCCTTGAACTTACCAGTCCTCCTTCCTCGGCCTCTCAAGTGCTGGTATTGCAGTAATATCACCATGTCCAGAACCACTTGTCATTAATGTTTCTTCCTACTGCTGTCTGTAGGTTCATTCCTGTGATAAAGCCATAGATGTTTCAAATCCTTCCCATCAAAACAAAACTGTCCACGTGGCCCATTACAGAATTATTTGATAATTTCTCCATAACTTTTATACATAAGATAAACAGCAGGGAAATACCTGAAGCCTAGGTTACACACATACTCTATGAAGAAGTTTTTCCAGAATGAAATGGTATCACTGGCTGTCAAACTTCCTACAGTGGATGTGACTTCCCGTGTCTTCACAGTCTTACAACATTTGACATTGTCCTTCAACCTAATTTTTCACAGTCTCTATTTCAGTTTATATGCCCTTTTATCTTTTCTTTTCGAATTGTTGGTGAGCTTGAATATCTATGTGTGCTCTCTTTCTCTCTCTCTCTCTCTCTCTCTCTCTCTCTCTCTCTCTCTCTCTCTCTCTCTCTCTCTCTCTCTCTCTCTATATATATATATGTGTGTGTGTGTGTGTGTGTGTGTGTGTGTGTGTGTGTGTGTGTACCATTGTCTTTTAACTGTTTTTGCTAATTCCATGCTATGTTTTATGTTTTGTTGGTTTTCTATCATTCTGCTACTTTTGTTTTATATATAGTGAATGTTTATTGGCAGTGAATCTTAGACATTGCAAATAGATTTGTGGATGACAGTCATTTACCCATTGTTACTATTGTATGATTCATGAAGCTGAAATCCTTCATATTAATGTAGTTGGTACATGTGTAATATCTTATGCTTTGTTTTGACAGCCTATTTTGATAGGACTCTTAAATTTTCTCATTATAGTTTTACTTTTCCCACTCAGATTCTTAGTCTGTCTGGTATCCAGTTCACCATATTGTTTTAGGAACAAACAATATGCTTTCACTATCTTTATACAGTGGCTCAATTCATCACAGTGTCAGTTATAACATCTTACATTTAGAGTCTAAAGTGTTTAATACCTGTTTGGGGGGAATGGTTCCCTTTGTTTAAAATATTCTATCACTCTAGAACACTCATTTTTTGTCTCATGAACTTGAAAAACATTCAGTCTTTCAAATGCTACATTTCTTACCCATCTTTCTTTCCCCTGGTATTTGCCTGTACACAAATTTATTTTAAAACTTCATCTTTTTAAGTGTGTCACCTGTAGGTAGCATATTATGGAGTCTCGGCTTTGTTTCATTATAGAATCTGTAAGATTCCATTTTGTCTTTGATATGTATTATTCTATTTTTCTTTTACAGTGGGTGATCTTTTGTGTGATGAATTGCACTGTGCTTTGTCTTAATGAACATCTATCTTAGCTAGTGATGATTCTGCAGACTAGGTGGTGGCCTGGCTTCTGTCTTCTCTAGATTAAGAGGGTAAAATTCAGCTAAGGACAAAAAAAAAAGTCAGATGCTAAAATTTTACAAGTTCTTCTGTTAATTTTGAAACAAATACTATAGTCAGAGATTTGCTTGAAAGATTTAGAGAAAGTAGCACTACAGTTAAAACAACAACAACAACAGCAGCAAAACCACCCAAACCACCTGCAGGCTTTCAAAGTGAGATACAAGTCAACTGTAAATCTTTGCAATGAGTCTTCAACCATCTAAACTTTTGTTCTATCTAGAAATTATTGCTACCACTTCTGGTCTGCTAGTGATCATGATTATGCTTGCTTGTCAATTCACATGGGGCAAGAAGAGGAAAGCAATGGTCATATTGTGAGGAGAAGAAAACAGAACTTGTGACCTCTACTCAATCAATCCTGTCCCTCTTTCTGGCTACTGTCCACTATTTAGGGCCAAGGTAACTTTTAAAAAAAGTATTCATTTGTAAATTTTTAATTTTTGTGCATTTTAATTAAAATAGAATTATATTACTTTCCCTCTTCCTTCTCCTAGTCCCTCCAACACACCATCCCTACATACCTACATATATATGTGTGTGTGTGTGTGTGTGTGTGTGTATGTGTGTGTATGTGTGTGTGTATTCACAAATATACAAAAATGAACTCTTGATTTGTTTTTGTTTGTATATGTATGGTTTAAGGGCTGGTAATTTTGTATTAGACAACCAATAAGAATTCTCATCCTGGAAAAAGCTAATGCTCCTTGCTCTCAGCAGTGATTAGTTACCTGTAGTTCTTTATCTATTTGCCCCTTCTGTGTTAGCATGCTTACCGATATTGCCATTGTTCTGGTCTTTTTTTTATGGAACCATTTCCAAGAAAGTATATATCATGTCGCTGCAAGTTTTTCTGTGTCCCACCTGGTCTGCAGCTGCTCATACCCAAGTAAACATACAGAGGCTTATGTTAATTAAAACTGCTCAGCCATTAGTTCAAGCTTACCACTGACTAGCTCTTACATTTTAAGCTCAGCCCATTTCTGTTAATCTATATGTCGCCACGTGTTCCTTGGCTTTACCTGTGTGCCATTACATGCTACTCCCTGGATGGGTGACTCAGCCTTCCTCTTCCCAGAATTCTCCTTCTCTGCTTATCCCACCTATACTTCCTGCCTGGCTACTGGCCATTCAGAATTTTATTTATTAACCAACCAGAGCAACACATTCATAGCATACAGAGCAATATCCACAGCACTTCCCCTTTTCTTTTTTTTTTTTCAAAAAGGAAGGTTTTAACTTTAACATAGTAAAATTATATATAACAAAACAATTATCAAGCACGAATTATAGTTATAATATCTAGTCTATTTGTATTTGACAAAACTAAAGAAGATATTCTATCTATCCTGTATTTGTGAGTCTAAAGTTTCATATCCAAATTATATTTTATCATAACTAAGAAAAATTATAACTATCTAGTCTTCAACTACATCAAAGACCTCAGAAGGATATAATTTCCTAAGTAAACAGGAAATGCATTGTAAACAACTTCCAAAAATCTAGAATGACAGAGACAGCTGCCTGCCTGGACAGTCATCCAAAGTTCCTCTGTAACTTTGGGGCATCCCTCTTCAGCCATATAGGCCTAGAGTCTCTCAGTCTCTTTTCTCTGTTTCCTGTAGAATGTCTGGAAGTTTCTTCTGTGAAGCAGGAACCTGAAGGACCATCTCATCTTGCAAAGTTCAGTATCATAGCAAACCTCCCGGTAGTCTGACTTTTCTAATCTTTCAGTCCCCTCTTCCATGACGTTTTGTGGTGCAGGAGCTGTGAGGTAAACATATCAATTTGTGTACTGTGTCTGGGGTCTCTATGATACATTGATCTATCATTGTGTCTAGTTGTAGTAATTTTGTCATAGTCTCCACTTGCTGGAAAGGGAGGCTTCTTTGATGAGGGGTGGCAGGTACCTGTGGATAAAAATGTACGATTTAGAATACAATAAACGATTATTCTAGTCTAAAAAGTAGCAGTAATAGATCCCATTCTAAGGCACATTACCTCATTAGTCCTAGGGAGCTGTTTAGGTTATCAGTAGTGGGAATGACTTTCTTCTTGTTGAGGGGGCCAAGGACTGAGTAGACAGCTGTTGGTTTCAATTAACACATGAGTATTAATTTACTGCATGCACCTTTCCAGATATTTTCTCATTCTCATCACTGCTGTGGCCCATAGGTATTTCACTAGATGGGACTATTAATTAATTTCCTCCCTTGGCAACTTCCATAGTATCGCTTGATACCACAGAAGCTAGATTGCAGGAAAAATATTTTCAGGTTACATCCAGCTTGAAACATCTGCGTCTTGATTTCTAAGTGTGCACCGTCTTTTGCAGTAGGTCTTTAACATCTGATCTTTAACATCTGAAAGGCAACACATAGCCACATCAATGGTCTATATGGTTAGTCCAAGAGAACCCCAAGGGCTAAGCTGAACAACCATTTTTAACGAGGTTCCTCAAGCCTGGCACTGGAGCTTTGGTTAGTTTATGGTTCTTGTTGGGAGCATTGCCAGCATTTCCAACTCTATCAATAGGCAAACATGGCTCATCACAAGCATTGTAACACCCCAAAATACCATGTGTTTCTATTGTATAGTCTTACTACCCTTATACCAAAAAGCTTATTCCAACCTTTCATCATCTTGAGAGTTCAGCTCACATTTGCTGGGTTGCTGCAATCATCTTTACATTTCTATTGTCTATCTGTATGCTCTGTTCCGCTCCTCATCATACACATTAATGGACTCCATCAGTCTCCACCCAAGGAACAACTGGACTACAGCACTGGAACCTTGCACCACTACTATTTAGTAAAGAAAGGAAGGAGGGCAAATGTGTGGTAAACTTAGCCTTCATTTCACCACAAATTCTTCTTCAATCACAGCATGAAGCCACCAACATAAATACTATCTGCCTGAGTATTAGTGAAGGTATAATTAAACATTAAAATTTAGAAAATATTAAAAAGCAGGCTTTGATTTTAAAAAAATTAAGAAAGAATAATAGAAAACAGTAAAGCTTGGGTCATCAGGTAGATGCTCATTGCTATGAAAAATGTCAAAATGTTGACGGCGAGGAATTTTTTAGTATATTGCGAAAAATAATGCCTTACTAACCTATAAAGTGAAATAATAATTAATTTTTCACTTCCTTTCAAGAATTTGTACTAAAGAGTGCTACTAAAGCAGAAAAAAGAACATTAATGGATTTAGCTCTATATTGTTTAATTAAAAATGCTACAATGTGTTTATGTTAATGTTATCAATTATTAACAAAATTTTTCAGAATATGAAAGATTAGAAAGAGTATTCCATCTGTTTGGCAGTGTTAGTCCATAACACATTATAAAATATTGCTCTAATATTGCTGTTATAATTTTATTTTCAAAGATAATTGTAACTTGGCAATACAACCTTGGAAAAAAAAAACAAAAAACAAAAAAATTCAGTGATGTCCCAAACACCAAGATACCTAGAATGTGGATCTGATCTTATAGTTCCCTCATAAGAAGATGGCAGTTGTGTGCCTGGGGATGGCCATGTGAGTTCCAAGCACAAGGAGCAGGAACAAAGGAAACCAAATTGATAAATATATTGTCCTGATCTTGGACTGAGTTCCTCTGGAATTGAGAGGAAATGAATAGTTAAATCTTCCAGTCTGTATCCTTTTGTTATGACAGCCCACACCTATGGGAGCAAATTTCCATGAAGTTCAGTATTTTGGTTTACTTATATGAAAGTATGTTAACTTAAAATTTTATTTTTGCTGGGCGGTGGTGGCACACGCCTTTAATCCCAGCACTCGGGAGGCAGAGCCAGGTGGATCTCTGTGAGTTCGAGGCCAGCCTGGTCTCCAAAATGAGTTCCAGGAAAGGTGCAAAGCTACACAGAGAAACCCTGTCTCGGGAAAAAAAAATTATTTTCCCTAAACTACTTACAGCAAATGAACTTTAAAAGATTTTGTGGGCAAATTATTTCACTAACTCTAAGAAACTCAGGAATAATATTTTGGTATATTTTATCTCAATTGTTTTATAGGTAAGTGCTTTAAAACTGATGTACTGACACTGTTTATTCATCTTTGTCTTTATAGATGAGATGGCAGCTAACTGTACAACACATCTTTATACAAACAAATTTTAACAATTACATGGTATTATGAGATGAAATAGAATTTATTTAGCTTCAGTTATTTTCACCTTTCTTAACATTAAGTAATTATGATAATTTTGTTGAAATATGAAATAATTGTGAATATTTTCCTAACATATTTCAGAAGGGAAATAAGTAAATCTTAAATCAAAGATTTTGACTGTTCTTTGAGACTATTGAAACATAATATATATTAAAACTTTTCTTTCCATCAGTGTCATACTTAGAGTTCCTAAATCTCCAGGTGGCAATGCCATCAAAAGGGTTGTGGACTTTACACAAGTCCCAGTATTCTAAGTGGCCAACAATCTTTTTTTTATTGTTCACATTTATTCTATTTTATATCTGCTCTTATTTTTTTATTTCAAATTAGCTTGAATAGCATTTTTACTGTACTGTACAATGCATGCTCATGTTCATGACCTCTTGTTGGTGGAGTGCATTTATGTTTGTATTAAGTTAGAGAGTTGTTTTTAAATCTGAAAGGCATTTGAAATTTTTATGTAAAATATCCTAAAATCTATATTTTGCAGCTTTGAAAGTACAACTATACTTTTAAAACTTGGTCTATTATTTTGAATTTTAAATAAAACATCTCTCTGGCTCTTCTAGTGTACTTCCAAATTTTAAAAAAAAATCACCTTAGTAACAGGAGACTAATTCTACTTCATCAGCTCCTTAGAGTGTTCACTCAGTTCCCAGTTAGTAGAAACAGAAATAATTAAATGAAACAGGCTCATTGGTGGACTGATATATACAAAGGATCTAAGACAATCATGAAAAGCCTTTTGTTTCAAGTAATGAGTAGTTTAATATGATGAAGAAACTTCCCGGTGAACTAACTGAAAATTATTTTCAGATATCTTTCTAAAACTGACAGTCCACATATACAAATAAAAAAATTAAATTTAAAAGCTATCATGGAAATAGTAATAATAATAATATAAAACAGTGTCTTACCATTTTATTTAGTGTTTTTAATTCTTTTGAAATTCTAAAAGCATTAGAGAACAATAGAACTTGAAGATTCTGGTAATGCAGGTGTCAGAATCATACTAATCTATCTGGCTAATGAGATCCTGTCACTTTTTTTTATATATAAGCAAATTTTAAAAATAAAATGAGAAAATACCCATAGTTCAACATCTTGCTGTTATTCTATAGTCATAATATCTGGAGAGCTTTTGATGTAGTTGTTTTTCTCTTTGTATTTGGCACTTAGTAAATCATTCTTATGGAAACAGGTGACTTCTACCATATTTTGAAGTGTTTTCTCTTAAGAAAGAACCATAAACTGTCTGGAATTTACTTGGCCATATGGTATGAAATAGTTAACCTTCTATGTTTCCACTAGCATAGTATCACTTTATTATAATTATTAATGTTAAAATATTAAATTAAAATTAATATGAAATGCATTTCCTTTGTTGATAAATATGGGATTGAGAAACATGCATTTAAACATAGTATATCAATCAACTTCCTTTTTAACTGTTAAGCTTGAGCGCATTCCAGGCTTATAAAAAAGCTCATAAAATTGGTAGGGAGAATGTTTGTGTGACTACACCTAATTTTTGCAAGTGTTAAATCTTACATAATTAATGTTAAATCATAAAAAAAAAACCCCAGGAAATTAGCTACTTAAAATCTATGAATTGAACAAAAATATTAACTTAAAATTTCCTCACCATTATTAGATATTTCCGGACTCTATCCAGGACCCTGCAATGGGTTCAGGTATTATTTCTCAGCCTCATGAAGTCACAGTTCCTCAGCCTCTTCAACATCCAGGAGCATGTCACTGTTACAACTCCCAATTTGAGTTGTTTGATGTCACATGACTGGTCTGAATTACATATCTTTTGGCAGAACCATCACATGGAGAGTGCTGTGTCTGTACATCATTTTATGTGGTTCATGATATCATGAGATATAAATGTCATCAAAAGTGATATTGACCTTTGTCGAGGGTGTGTGAGTTCACATGGATCAGTGGAAAGAAGACTCAGAGGCATCTTAAGAATGAATCTAGGCTTTCATGGCTGCAGGGGGAGGGGGCAGCCTCCAAGGACTGAAGCCCTTTCCCTTCACCCAGGGTATTTTTATTTTCTCTCTATTTATAGTTTAGGCAGTTAATTTCCATATTTTCAAAGCAACCTGAAAGTAGCCCCCAAAGATAAACCGCTAGGTGCAAATTCCTCAATTTCTCAGGTACCAAGGTTATCTGGGTCTGGGTTTCCTGAACTAAATTTTGCATAAGCCTTTGATCCTTGGGAGACTCTCAGACAAGATTCACATAGGGCAATAAGAGAAACAAAAGGGATAAGAGAAGCAAAAAGGTGTTGGTTTAATAAAGGATGGATTATGGCTAGGTGCTACTCTCTGGTGCCAGTCTAGGAGTAGCTCAGCAGGAATGTAGCCACAGACCTTTGTAACGTTATTAAGGGTGTATACGCTGGCTTTTTCTACAGTAAAATTACTGGATTTTTTATAATTAATAAGAACATTGAGAGACACACTGTGTTATAATGAAAATCTTTATAGAAATCTATTCCTTCTGTTTTATATCCCTCAGTAGAATTTCCCTATAATAATTACTGTAGTGTTTTATTATAGTGATTTTTTTATTTTTCTTTGTTCATCTGAATTTATTCATTAGAATTCCACTACAATACATTTCAGTCTCTTTATATCTTTTTCTTGTTTAACACACAACTCCTCCACCATGGACTTACAGATATCTGTTGTATGTTTGGAGTTGCAATCTAATATAACTTTCATTTACTTGTTTGTTCAAATTGCATTTTGTCAATGGGTATTGAATTCTATTAGCTTACATCATCATTAAAAAAATTCTCATTCTTTCTTGAACATATGCCTAACTTCTTATGCAATAAATATTCTAGGCCAATCTTCCATTTTCTCTGACCCAGAAACAGAATTGATTTTTTTTTGAGTGTGTTAAAGAACATTTTTTTAGAAACCAAGATTCTGTATCAGACGTTCTGTTTTTTTGCCAGCAGATGTTTGCTTCTTGATTCTGTGAGAAGGCAGTACTAGGAAATATAAATATGTAAAGTAAATGTAAGCACATGTATTTTTGTACTGATAAGGAGTTCATACTGACTTCAATAACATTATTTTGAGTGTATTTTAGCCTTTCTCCTTTAATTTTATTCTCAATAATAGGAATCTGACATTTGTTCTGTATAATAAAACCAGATTCTTTTTAAATCTATGAAATGTTTAGTCAGTTTCATGTCAGTATGCACAAAAAGAAATGGAAGTGCAAGTTGTTCTTGATCTGGTGAGATATTATGACACCAAACCAGCTCTATCACAGAACGTGTGTAAAGCTTGCTTGGTTCTACCCTTCCTCAGGGAAGTTCTACTCTTCCATGGAATGTAGAATCCATCTACCAATATGCTCTGAAACATGTTAATTTTTTTTGCATTGCTTGTGAATGTTCAATAGAATAAAATAAAGAGAAATAGTGAGATTCATAATAATTGTACTTTCACTATATAGCTTCACGCATTGAAGCACTTTTATTTATGCCATTTTATAACAAATCTAAAATATGAGATAGAAGTCAGTGGGAGAGTATGAAGTATGTTGCTACCATTTTATGAACATCTGGAATTCTTCCTTTTATCTTGATTTTAAGAGTGAAGAATAAAATAATATCAAAAGTAGTTCAAACCTTTGACGGAGTAAAAAGCCAAATTGGAAGAAGCTCTTAGGTTATGATTTCTTTGAAAATCAGCAACAAGTATTGGAATATTTTGTGTAATACTTTTTGCTTGATGTTGCTGCATCATTAAAATGCTTTCCTTTAAGTATGTTTGAAATTTGATGAGTTTTTGCAAGTAACAGGATAATGACTTGAGAAAATAAAAAGCAGGTTGCAAAAAAAGTAATAAATCTCAAGAAAATCTATTTATGATGTCAACCCATAACTCTAATGGTAAGGTTGGTGCTGGTTCCAAAAGTAAATGTTCACTTAAGTCATATTCTTGGTGTTAATATGGAACACATGAAGCCTCGTCACACGCTCAATATTTAATTAAAATGCAAAGTATTTCTTCCATCTGCATGAAGCAGAATGAATGGATTTAGGTACATATATGCTTATACCTGGTATTCAAATACTAGCAGAGGGCGTTTTTTAAAAGAACATTAGGTATTATGTAATTCTTTAATCTGAACTCCATGTGGTTTATTTATTAATTTAAAAATATTTTTGAGTTTCCATTGTTCCTTACATTTTAAGACACAAGACTTCATTTTATGTTATATTTTTTCTGTATTTTGATTGAACACCTTTGAATTTGGGAATGGAAAGTATGTCTGAATTATGATTTCTTTTTGCTACTTCATCTTATTTTTGGTGGTACAAATACTTTTAAAGATGTTAAATCATTTTAAAAGATTTTAAAATGATTTAAAAATGATGTATGTGCACCATGTGTGTGCCTAGTGCCTGCAGAGCTCAGAAGGGCATAGGATTCCCTGAGAGCAGTGTTATTGACTATTGTGAGTCACTGTGTGGGTTCTGAGGACTGAATGTGTGCCCTCTGTAAAAACAGCAAGTGCATTTTACCTCTGAGCCATCCCTCTGCTACTTTCAAACATTTTTTAATAACAGCCTTTTTGATTCTGCTCAAATATCCTGTAGCTTTTGGTGAAATTGTAATAGGTCTGTCAAGATAATCAAGGATAAGATATTTGCTGCTTCCACTGGACTTCGTTCACTTGTTATAGTGATACCCTGTTCACACTGGTTGAAAGGAATTATTTAAATCCTTGTAGTTTTGAAATATTATATACAAAGTCGTTACCCAAGATCTTATTGTGATTTTCAGTGCCATTTGTGTAGTAGCATCAGTGTTCTGATTGCTGAGTTTCACACCAGTCATTCTGATGCAGTATGTCTAAGGCATGTTCTAGGCTGTGGGATTTTTAAATTTCCTCCAGTTGATTTTAAGATGTAGTCAAGTTTGATAGCCTTTGTCATAATGACTGTAAACTGTGTTTGAACATAGTCCCTTTAGCCTTCTTCCTCACTGGATGCCACTTTCCTTCTAGTCATCAGAGTTACTTTGTATTTCTCTTTATGTTTAACCACCTAAGATTCCAGTGAGAAAAAAAAAAGAAATTATAGGGATCTGCACTCAGCTACAACAAAGGCTTTACACCTAAAGCTGGAAATGATTTTGTATCACTTAAAAATAAAACACATCTTTCAAGAGCTCTATAACTTATCCTTAACAAATAATCTGTTACATTTCTCAGAAGTCATCTACGGATAGTAGACACTCTGAATGAGTAGATTTTCTCTATGTCCAAAATTTGTCTACTAATTAAAGCAGATTCTCATGTGATCAAGATATATGTAACACATTTTAGGTGCTTAATGCAGGAGAAACAGCCAGTTTTTAAGAATATCTTGTTTGACTCCATCTTTGGACTGTTACAAGAAAAAAATGTATATTTCTATAAAAATAAAAAAATATATAAAAATATAAAAAATGTAAAAAAGTGTATTTTATAAAATTTGATTCCTATTAATATTGACATAGTGACAGTAAATGTATTAATTAGTTGCTCACTCATGTCTCTCACAGGGAACCATTGGTTGGACTAGAACCCACAGAGATTT